>JAZHYW010014879.1:0-63881 GCA_037355805.1 Ixodes ricinus | reverse complement strand
GCGCGCCGCTTTCCCGTTGGACGGCGGGGTCGCCCTGGCATTGATTCCGCTAGGGGAAAATTTGGCGCTGAAACTAGGGGCGCCGTCAGAGCCGTCGGCTGCGTAGTACGTGCTAGGCTTCCGACGCGTTGTTTACCGTTTGCTTTTTCTTGCGAGAGGATGCCCTCCACAACAAAAAAGAAAACGCAACGATGGTGTTTCGTGCCAGGGTGCGATGGAGGCTACAAAGGGTGTGCAGATAAGGTATCCCTTTTTCGTGCGCCGAGCAATCGTGAGATGTTCGAGAAGTGGGCCCGTGCAATCCCCAGGGCGGACAAGCCACTCGAAGAAAACTCCGCTGTATGCGAAAAGCATTTTGATGAGAGGTAAGTGTATCTTACTTCTTCCCGAGTTGAGGGTCAGAGATGCTGGGGAGGTTGAGCTTGATTAAACGGCGGAGTGGTGCAGTAGGTAGCATACCCGACGCGATTTTGACCGTAATTGGAGCTCTCCAAGTAGTGGTGTTTATGATGCCGCTTGCACTGAGACGGTAATTTGAGCCGGTTTGCCAGAAACCGCGCTGGCTGAAGGAAAGAACTACCAAAACTCACGAGTGGGAGTGGTGCTTTCATTCCTACAGCTTCAGCTGAGACGTTTCTAGCAAGGCAGCCTCGATTTTCAGCTCAAACACGATGTCAGGTATTTCGTGAGCTGTACTCTGTACTGCGCTGTAAGTTACACGTGCGGTTGTTTTAGGTAACTTTGCAGGTCGGTTTCAACTTCATGGAGCTAAAAAAAATTTACTCTCTTTTGCTTTTATTTTTCTGCATATTAAGGGGTGTTCCGAATATCGGCATAAGGATGCACACCAAATAATTTTTGAAGCTTTCCACTCGCTTTCGGCCCATTTCGCTCATGCCCAGAAAAAAACAATAAGACATTCATATTACTTACGAAGTTGTGGCATGCTACTTTCGAATGATCTTGCATGTATTGTAGTTTCCTTTCTATCACAGAGCTCAGCCGTGAATGTTTTGCGGCACTTTTGAAATTGTTCGATAACTAAAAGTGTGGCTTTTTTTTTTCAGATTCGTTGTGCGTGCCTTTAAGCATCAAGTAAACGGCCAAGAGGTATTGATACCACGTGACATCCCTACCCTGACGGAAGATGCATTTCCGACTGTTTTCCCTAACCTTCCGAAGTACATCAGCAAGACTCTCCCGAAAGCAAGAAAAAGGCGGATCACTACATCACTCCACGCTGTGCCAGCAAAGGCAAACTGCAGTTCACAAAATGAAGTCTCCCCTAGTGGATCTGGAGAACTGGCTGGGACTCAAGAACACCATCATGAAGAACTCGACGGTTCTGAAGTACCGGCTAACACCCATCAATGTCCTCACCGTGAAACACTTGCAGTGCCTGCAAGGGGAGATTTTGCACATCGTTTGCACTGCCCATCTCATCACTGGTACAAGCAGACACTTGAAAGTGGCAGCGTGGTGTCATACCAAACTACCGTGTTCGACAAAACGAAAACACCGCCTGTCGAGTTAAGCAAGATTGTTGTCTTCGAGCACGAGTCAACAAGGCCATCTGTGAGGTGCAGCATTTTCTTCTCTGGGCTGCTTCACAAGGTGAAGAATGTTGAATCAGAAGAAGAAGCTCAGGCAGCGCTTAACTACACAGAAGACACTTCGCTGTGTGTTGGCATTGGGGGAACCACCGAGTTCCAGCTATTGGACCAGAAGTTCAAAGGCATCGCATCCCGACAGCAGTTGTTCTCGAAACACTGTGACGGATCAGCACCCACAGGTATGTCATC
The DNA here is from genome assembly GCA_037355805.1 of Ixodes ricinus. NCBI lineage: Eukaryota > Metazoa > Arthropoda > Arachnida > Ixodida > Ixodidae > Ixodes > Ixodes ricinus. Next base: position 62,079 of record JAZHYW010014879.1, on the reverse strand, counting down.
TTTGTTTGTGAATGCACAAACCATAAATTTGTTACTCGTTTTTACTTGGAGTAGAATACATCTATATACTACATACCTGTACTGTTATGTTCTATGATCTCCTCCAGGCACAGGTGGATCACGTTGTTTGTCGTGCAAATACAGCAGGAACCTTCTAATGACCCGCTTGCGGCGTATGAAAAAGCAGCCCGCACATCCAGTCAGCGTTTCGAAACAAAGACTCAGACAGGCTGTGCGAAGGCTAAGACGGAGGACCAAGAAAGTTCTTTCGTTACTTGACCGTCTCAAACTACTTCAGGAAAAGAATGTCTCCATCAATGAAGGGTCTCTTGAGGCACAGGTTAGATTGCGGAAAGTTTATTGCATGCTTTCCTTACAATTTCCACAAACTTGATTGGTTTTGTGTATAAAGGTTGTCAGCCTCAATTGACTAGCAGTTGTGGATCTCCTTGTTTTTTTTTTTTAGATCAAAAAGCTTCCACAGAAACAGCAGTTCGCAGTGCGGGCCTGCTTTGAAGCATCGCAGCGCAGATCCCTGCGTGGGTACCGCTACAGCAAACAGTGGCTCTTGGAATGTATCATCCTACGAATGAAAAGTGCCCGTCTCTACGAGCATTTAAGGCGTCATAAGATCCTGGTGCTCCCAAGCCGTGTCTGCCTCTTCAAGTACATCAAGGTTTGTGTATGAGAATTATTTACACCAGGCGAAAGTTCTTATCCAATATTACTTATTCACAGAAATTCAAGGCATCGTATGGCTTCAGCCAACAGCTGTTGAATTCAGTGAAGATCAAGCTACAAGGGATGGATGACATGAAGCGACATGGAGGCCTTGTCATAGATGAAATTAAACTTTCGTCACACCTGGACATGATTGCCTCTACACGTATTGAAGGCTTTGTCGACCTCGGACAGTTTTCTCAGGAAGCAGACAAGCATACTAGGGCGGACCATGGTCTTGTGGTGATGTTTCAACCATTTATTGGCAAATGGACTCAAATAATTGGTAAGTTCATGCTAGTAGCACTAGCATTTTCACTAAATGCAATTTTTGTCGAGTTTGACAGTTTGGGTGCATATATTTTTTTTGCTTTGTAGGTGTCTTTGCTTCTGCCAGCAATGTTAAGTCAAAGCTTCTGACAAAGATTGTGGTTGAGGCAACACTGCTTTGTGAACAAGTTGGACTGTATGTAGACTACATCTGCTCAGATGGAGCATCCTGGAACCGTGCCATGTGGCACGACCTTGGCGTTCATGGGTCATCCAAGTCCGTGGAATGCAAAGTTCTTCACCCATATGACGAGCAAAGATTTTTGTACTTTATATCTGACTTTCCCCACCTCGTGAAGTGTGTCCGTAACTTAATGATGAAGCATGGGTTCAACACGCATGAAGGACGGGTATGTAACGCATGCAACTGTTTTCTTTTAATATTTGCTGCTGCTCTTAATTGTGTCTCAAGATGTGATTTGATATAATGGCAATTGTCTTGATTCTTGCACAATTCTTGGCTTTGCAGGCTCACTGGGAACACGTTTCATCAACATGGAAGTGTGACAACAACAGCGTCACCTTCAAAGTGGCTCACAAATTAACACGGGCTCACATCTTTCCCGACGGCTTTCAGAAGATGAGAGTCGACTTGGCTTTCCAGGTTTTTAGTCCGCTTGTTGTACGTGCCATGTCCTTCTATGAAGAGAAGATAGAAGCCCAATACCCTAACCTTAGGCCGACCAAGGTTTTCATCACTCTGATGGCCGACCTCATTGAGGTCATGACATCAAGGTTCCCAGCTCAAGCACTCAGGTGCGGTTGTCTTTAACTTCGATTTTTATCTTGTGCGTAAATGTAACTTTCCCCCGTGCTTCCAGACCTGGCAGCGAAAAGGCGGTGGTGCTGGACAGAGTGCTGCAGTTTCTCGACGCATGGGAAGTGCACGCCGGAAGACTGGGTTTTCTCAGCACGAGCACGGCAGAAGGACTCCGCGTGAGCCTGCACGCCACGAAAGACCTCCTTAAGTAATTACAAAGCTATGTCATATATTAACTCACTCTTGATGTAGTCCTTGTTTTGAGAACTGCTTTAGTATCATAGCCATCCTTAGTGGAATTGTAATGCTCCTCCAAGTTTCTTATTGGTAAATTCTGTGGCATTATGTACATGCCGCTCCTGTGATAAGTGGGAAGAATGCAGGATTGATCAGTAGCCGACACTTGTAAAATGTCTGACATGTCCGGTGTTGCATGAATGAAATGATACAATATTTTCAGGTACCTGACCGAAAAAGTTGGGTTTTCCTTTCTGATGACCTGCCGCCTCAGCCAAGACTGCCTGGAGAGGTGCTTTGGCATCGTGAGGCAGTCGTGTGGAGCAAATGATCACCCGACGCCTGCCCAGTTTATTGTAATTATGAGGTACAGAACCATCATTTTTAAATTTCCTGTGTATGTAATCTGTTAGAACAAACAAATCATTGATGTTCCTGTCCAATTTTTGTGTACACTGCAGGTGTCTGGCGTTCTATGGCTTGGCCAGGAGTCCTGTGGGAGGGAATGTTGCACCTGACATGCTCGAGTCCTTGCTTTCCATGGAGGAGGCTCTACAGGTTGACGACGAAGAAGCTTGCCACTTGGAGGAGCCATCAGCCTCGGCCGAAGTCGTTGTTGACCATTTAGCATACGTCACACAACACAGCGATGCTCGCCTTGTTTACTATGTCGCAGGATATGTAGCAAGGAAACGAATTCTGCCAAGCTCTTGCGAGCTATGCAAGTCGCTATGTCTCGTGAGTAAGGAGGACGTGCCCTCCAACCTGCCAGCAGAAACCTGCATAGAGTGGGATCTTGGGGGCTCCTGTACCCGTCCGAACCCCTGTACAGACTCATTCAGACACTGGAAGACAAGCTGACAAGTGCATTCAGCAAAGTGAAGCTCCATGCAAAAGTGGTTAAAGAGATTGTGCATGGCATCGGGCGGGTTCCGAGCGTAGGCTGCAGCGAGCATTCGCTCGATTTGACACAGACAATTGTCAAGTTTTATGCGATGACGAGAGTGCATTTTTTCCTGAAAGGAAAGAACCAAACTGAGAATGAAAAGAAATGCAAGAGGAAAAAACCATGTGTCCTCTAGGCGCTTGCACTGTAGGTCTGTGAAAGAGCACACCCTGGGCGTGTTTTGTGAATAAAAGTTGTCGGTGTTGGAATTTTGATGAAGCTTTTTTCTTGCACTAGAGACAGTCTCACTATCATGAAAATATTATTACTATTATAACAGTGCACTATTCTCTGTGCATTTTCCTTCTATAAACGGAGCTTGCGGTCCCCAAACTGGTTTAGGCAAGTGCCACTATTGGCACTATAGAGCTTAAAATAAACCTATAATGTGGAGTTGTCTTGGATTCTACAGCCTCTATTATTCTTTTCTCACGGGCACTAGTCTTCAACGGGACTGGGAAGTCAAAATGTAGTTGCCTCTTTTACTGCACAGTTGAAGTTCAATAGTAAGCAGGCGGAACTAGCGTATGGGTACCTGTGGGTTGGCCTACTTGGAAAGTTGGACATCCGCCGCTGTAGGCTCCGGTGTTTGAGCGGAAAAGCGGGAATACTCGCCCAGTCTTCCGACCGCAAAAATGTACTCGAGTGACGTTCTGACGGGCCAGCCGTAGCTACGCACGCTGTTCCCAAATAAAAACGAAACATCGTCCATGCTAAGGTGAGACAAAGTATATAGGCGTTGATAATTGAACGTATCATTTATTCCGGTTTCTTCGTTCTCCACCCAATCCGGTAATTACCAGCATGGGCTCGAGCACATGTCAGCAGGCTCGCGCTAACGCACCGAAAACCGCTTTATATATATGCTAAAAAGAACCATCAGTATGGTGTTCACGACAAACATTACCTTACTTTTCGAGCTGCGAGATGCTAGGCCGATCGTAGTTACCAAAGGCTGCAAAACAAATAAGCAACAACAGCCGCAGCGTCTTCTTTCGTAGTGTTTCCCTGGTCCGTCTACGGTGCGCCGACGGCGCCCCTGATCGCAGCGCCATCCTGCGGCATCAACGAAAACCGGCACCGCGCTTCGCCCGCCGCTTTAGCACACCACCCCTCTAGAACACCTTAACATATGGCAACAGCGAGGCGGTCAGTAGCTGCGTGACATGGTGAAGGAAAGCAGGTCGCAACCTCGCTGTGCGCCAGCCGAGCTTTAGGCGCGTCATGTGTTGTTTTAAGGTCAGTTTACGCGCTCCAGAGTATCGGTGAAGATGCCAACACAGTGCTGTGTCCCGGTCTGCACGCAATATGGATACACTGACAAATTCGGACGGAAGGGAGTACTTATACTTATCGGACCGTCCGCTGCCGCGACCGTTTGGCTAACCTCACGAATTCGCATGCATTTGCTTAATGAGGATAATATATTGGTTCTGCATTATACTGCTGTGCGTTTTCTTTACTATTGCTGTTAGCCAGGTATACGTTTGACGCGGATAAACGAGCGTCGGTTTTACCCGACGCATCCGTTGCCTTTCGGCCGGCCACACGATTTTGCATGCTGTTGCTTCATACACTACGTTGTTATTTCATCGCACATGTATTTGGTGTTGCTCGGTAGACAGATACCATTGGCGAGGCTAAACGAGCAGTCGAATTCCCGTATCAGTCCTCCAAATTTTCTACACTTTAACAATAAACCGCGAAAAAAAACAATAAAACAAAAACAAAAAACTTTACCTCGTAGGCGCGTTTTTTTTTTAAATCTTCTTTTTATGTTTATTGAGGCATCCACTAACACCATGTTACTTTATGCTTCCATGCAGAATTGGGACAGCATCGCATTAGGTTCCCCTTGATGGCATCTTTTTATGCAAGTTTAGTGGGGATTTGCAGACACATCATGATTGTCATGATTGTCATCATCTCATCATCTTTGTTTTCAGGTTTCATACCTAGCAAGCTAGCTAGCAAGGTTATTTTCCCGGCCGGCGGCGGGAAACAGCCGCGTTACTTCATTTGCCATGCCACTTTTTCACGCAGAGCCAGCGGCCGAAGAAAAAACATTCCTTCACCATGGAGAGCGCGCACACTGTTGCCCGAGGCGCACAGAGTTGTCACACTTTTGAAAGGGGTCTATTAGACAGAAATCGTGTATTTGCATCGGTACACACTACCTGCCGGATGTCGGGGCGAGGCGCAAAACCGTACATCCGGCCAATATTGAAGCCGGTTTCGGCCCGAAGTTGCCTCGACACTCGCCAAGACGCAACGTGTTGTTTTGTGCAATTTAATTTTTATGTCATTTTATTGGGTCCCGGGCCACTGTGTACACCCCAAAAAAGGAATGTACTGTGGTAATTACACCTTGACGAGAAGGAGGCACGTAGCCAGGATTTCGTTTTAGGGGGGGGGGGGGGGGGGGGACGCCCATTACAGAGTGCTCTGCGAGGGGGAGGGGAGAGGCGGCCCCAGCAAAATGGAAGATTTCGGGGGGGGGGGGGGGGGAGGGGGGCGGGCCTTATGGCACCCCCCCCCTGGCTACGTGTCTGACGAGAAGGGGTATTGTAGTTTTACATCTTTATAAAAAGGTGTAGTGCAAAAAGGTGTAGTGCATTAAAGGTGTGAGGTTTACATTTTTTATAAGGTCTATTGCTACACTTATTAGGGGGTTAGTTATTGGACACCCCACTTACATGTATAAAGGTGTGAAAAAGTTTAATTTGTATATACCTCTAAGGGAAGAAAATCTCTTTCATGTGATTACATCGCGTGCCGATGAAACGATCTGCCGATGACACGTTGTTCGATGAACTGATTTGACCGCCAATGAGTGACGACTGCCAGTAAAATTTCAGGGGAAATAATTGTGCAGGCTGCCGGAGACTCGAACTTACCTAAGAATTATCCCGGTTCTTGTTTGTTTTCCAACATTCTGAATTGTATACCAGCTTATTAGTACCTCTTCGGATATTGCAGAAAAAAAGAAAAAAACGATGGCAGTTGCAAAAACTCTGACAGCCCGGCTCACAGTCATGTGGGAGACTGACAGGTGCTCGTCAGTCGCCACCATGCCTTGAAAGCTACCGGTTTCGAAGAACCGGAGCGCGCAAAGAACTTGTGGTTCCACGGTCATGGTAGACGCGATTGTCCGCCGCCTCGAAGTCCGGGCGCCGTACGAAGCTCGTCGCAGAGTCAACGCACAACGGCTTTCGATAGCCGGTACTGTCGCCGAAAGTCGTCGTCGGGGTGTTGAAAGGCGTCCCCGGTGGTCTCAGTAGCGACGCCGACGGTGGCGGAAGATAAGCTCGGCCGCAGCGTACGGCACCGCCATGTTGACAAAGTTCAACTTCGCCTCGATCCGAAGCGAAGCATCTCGAGCTCAAGCCACGGCTCTCGCAAAGTTCGGAAACGTCACTTTGACGTCAGCGACAACTTCGACAAACGAGGTTTCTCTTTTACACAAACTTCGGATGGATTTTGAGCGTCAGCAGGTCGCCTAGGGACAATCTGGAAAGCATTAATTTTAGCTTGGCATAGGGATGTAGGGTCAAAAGGGCGCTACGTCATCGGCGAAGCCGTCTCGAATCAGCGGTCTCCTCGCGCCCCTCACGCGCCGCACGCGCGCCTCGATGAACTTTGTTACATTCTGCCTCTCACAAAGAAATGAGCGTTCGAATGATTGACACCTCGCTCGGCGCGACGTCAGCGTCGCGAGAGTCAATTAGCGCGTTCCGCAAACTTCGGGCACACAGTTGTGCTGGACGAGTTTAGCGACCCAGGTAAAATATATGCGACTGAGGTAAACCAACAGATGCTGAGTCGTATAAACATGACGTTTTGTATGTTAACCTAGCTTCTCTTCTACACTGTCGTTGAAATTAAAAACCTCAATGTCTTATATATTGTATCTGAAAGTAAAAGCGGATTCAATGAATAATAAAAGGCTATTAAGTTTCTTCTCGTTTAAGCTTTGAAATAGTGCCTACTGCAAAAACAACGCAAAAAATATTCTCAATTCAGCGGTTCAAACTGGTTTGAACCGGTTCGGACCGGTTCGCACCATTCATTTTGCTTCCCGGAACTGAACCGGAACTGAACCGAAAGCCGCGAACCCGAAACTTCCCTTGAGGAGAACGCGTATCAGCTAGGACGTTCGCGTATTAAATAATGACCACAAACAGAGTGAAAGTAAACATCGAACATTTAGCGATTGTTCGGCTGCGAAGCACGCCGCAGGCCGTTTGCTCTCCTTGATGTGGCCGCTGTTTACCGAATCAGTCGCTCGTCGACGGAACTCCGCTGAGAGAAGCCTCGGTGGACCGCTCCACCGCAGAGGCATATCCCACCGGGACTGCCACAATCAAGATTCAGTCGTTCTCACGGGAAACACATGAAGAAAGTGAAATAAAAACCAAATTAAGAAGACAAAAAGAATCCTGCTTTCTTGCCGTGTCCTGCAAATGAACTGCGGCGATAGCCGAGACGCTGCGCACTGCTGCAGACACTGCTGTGATTAGATTTGGCTGACTTAGGGCCCGCTAAGTGGCGGGATGTTGATGGGGAAAGAGCGCCTCAAGAGCGCACTACACGAGAGATCCGGTGGGAGAGCGCGCGACACGAGAGCGCTAAATGGGTCCATGGGTGGCATGTAGTGTGGGAACAAACGTTTCTTACTGGCGACATCAACCACGTGCAGAAAAACATTCGTACAACATGTTGGAAAGATGGAGCATCCGACAATAGTCTCAGATTCATCTGCTATTCGACGAAATTGTTGTGTGCATGTTTATACAGTCGGAAGTGAAGGCTGGTTTACACTGCCCCGTTTTCGTACGTTAAGTTACGTTACGTATAAGTCACCGAAACATTCGTGTCTCGAATGTCGCGTGTCATGCTTTCTCCTTGAACTGGTAGCTTCGCTTAATATGAAGCACAGACTTCAACGGAATATTTCGTAACGCAACTTAACGCAAGAAAGCGGGGCAGTGTGAACCAGCCTTTAGTCTGCCTCAGTGGGCGTCTGGTGTCTCAGCTGTAGATGAGCAATTTAGCCAGTGCAGTACAACCGCTAGCCTGGGGTCTCTAGCGTGCACCAGGCAGTAGTGATACACGACCGCACGCCGGTAAGATGCTCATCCAGATCGAAACGGGCAAGGGTGGGGATCGAACCCAGGATCCCTGGGTTCTGCAGCGCGAGCTTTCCATCCACCTGCTCCGAGCTGGTGTGCGCTAGCCCACTCGGCCACCGATCCCTCATGTCAAGTTTACCGGGGACCGTGCATTTGGCACGGGAACATTTTGATCGGGATTCTTTTTTCCTCACCTTACTCGTGCCGCGACAAAGTTAGTAGATTGGGCTATTTATTTGTAGTCTTCGTGGAAACATATGGTGATGGTCATAGCCTATAAGCTTACTTTTGGGCCATTTTCAATTCTTACTTGGAATCGGCAGCAAATACTTCCTAAACCAAGCTTGGATTTTAAGAATAAATGCCAAGATTTATTTCAATATACAAGATATCAACAGGCCCACAATTTCTAAAGTCACAGTTCCTATAAAAAAAAAGAAAGAAAAACACACACAAGTTTGTTTTAAAAGAACAGCTCTTGAATGCCACCTTTTTTATCGCTCGAAACTTTCCACGTCGCACACGTGCGCTCTCGTGACGTGCACTCAATTGTAACGCGCTCTAGTGTCGCGGCGCTCTCACGTCGCGCGCTCTTACGTCGGCGCTCTCATTAGCGGAGAGAGTTTCTCGTCAAATCTAGCGGGGAATTTATGACGTTCCCTGACATTGTAAGGTAACAATGAAACGACACTTTGGCTCCCCCACTAAATTAAGCGAATGTATCTTCCCGCTAAATTTGGCGGGTCACGCCGTACACGAAACACAACAAGGATTCGCTGCGAAACCTCACCAATAAAAACTATTCGCCGAAAAAAAAAAAAAACGATTGAGAGAAAGTCTTCTTTTTCCAGTCAATCCTGCTTACCGCTGCACTCCCGACCTGCTGGCCCAGCATCGCCCCTCTTTTCCCATCCGAACGCGCCTTGCTCTCGTACAAGTAAGAGAGCGGGCGAGTGGGCTCAGAAGGCGGCAGCGGTGTTTTCAGCCACGCATGGCTTCCCCGCCTGACTGACCCCGTTCCCTCGGCGGCGCAGCCGAATTCTGACGGGCTCCGAGAGTGTGCGCACGAGGCCGAGACGGTACACGCTTTTCCACGACGGCTGTTGGCGGCTGGCTGGGCGTTTTCACTCTGCGCATGTGAAGACCAAGTTTCGCGACCGAAGTCTCCGTTCGGGTACATCGTTCTGGCACGGACGTTTGCTCTCCTTGCATTTACTCGCATCACAGCGGCGCTTTTTTTCTCTTCGGTACCCCACATCGCTAATAATAGAAATAAACAACGTTAAAAAAAATTACTTCCTTCATTAGACGTGACAGAACCCCGATACTGCAGGTAAGCAAAGGACGACGCACACACGAGAAAAGTTTGAGACATTTCGTGTGTGTGTCGTCCTTTGCTTACCTGTAGTATCGGGGTTACGCTATGTCTGATATGTACTGCCCGTTTGCGCCCTGGCTCTCTGTTCATTACTTCATGCACTTTTTTTACGTCCAACACGTCCTAAAAAGTTTGGTGAGAACAGTCAGCTCGAACGAAGTTGTGTACTTCCCTTGACTTTTTCAGCGCAAGAAGGGCCCGACGAACAATGCAGACTTGACAGGCTCCGGTGGCACTTTAGCCTCTTCCAGGTTAAGAAAAGCTAGGACTAGCCCCTTCCACAAATCCACAAAGCTATCTACTCGCCTTGATTGGCGGTTTCCTCCTCTCCTTCACCTTCTCTCCAGCATTTACTCTGCTAGATTAGAAAGAAAGGGGGGTGGGTGAGAGAGAGCCTATGTGAAACCAGCTTTTCCTGCTTTTCTTAAAGATTATTTTTTTATCATTGTTTAGTCAGCACTACTGCGGTACTTATCTGAACTCACCTTCAGGGGCGGTACAGTTGTGCAGCGCGGGAATAAAAATATATAAAAAAACTGAGAAGCATTTTAACAAAAGCCTAGTCTATAGCTTCTGAAAAAGAAACGACCCAGCAGTGGAGGTGTTACGATTTTATTTCCTATTGAATTTCAATTGGGCGCCGAGACGCATTTCAGGCAGTACTCCAGAGGAAAGCCTCCATAACCTCTCCCTCTTTTTCAGTAAGCTGAAAAAAAGAGGGAGAGGCCATGAATTACTGGTGAGCTAATTGGCATGATATGTAGACGACAGAGAACCTTTACAAGGTACTGCAAAAATAAATCTGAGGATAACTTTTGTGAACTGCGAGACCTAACGTCACAATATAAGAAAAAATTGAGAGAATGCCAGACGACGTTCTTTCAAGGTTTAACTTTAGACCTGCAAAGTAACAACGAAGAAGTTTTGGAAATTTATGAAACGGTGCGGTAAAGATAAACTTGGGCCCCCAGTCAAATGCAGCATGAAGGGTTTGTAGTATCAAATGATTATGATAAAGCTACATTATTTAATGATTTCTTTAAGTCAGTATTCCTTCTCGATGAAAATGTTTCCCTACAGATGGTTAGCGACCAGTATGTCAGCATGGCGCAGGTTGAGTTCTCCATTAGTATAATCAATAAATTGCTTGTTAATATTGATGAATCCAAAGCTACTGGTCCTGACGGTATCTCCCCTAGGGTGTTAAAGCATTGTTCGAGTGCAGTAGCGAAATACCTTTTGTCATTTCTTCTAAGTCGATACAGGAGGGAAAACTACCTGATGATTGAAAAGTAGCCCATGTCGTGCCAGTTTTTAAGGGCGGATCTAAATGTAATGTTTCAAACTACAGGCCAATTTCGCTTACCCCAGTGTGTTGTAAAATTGTTTAACATGTTTTGTACTTGGCGTTAATGAAGCACCTTGTTTTGATCGGCTTTTTGAATGATCAACAGCATGGGTTCCGTAAAGGTTTTTCACGTACGACGCAGTTAATCGAGTTTTATCATGATATTGTCACAGTACTTGATAATAGAGGTCAAGTTGAATATATAGTTTTAGATGTCAAGAAAGCATTTGATACTGTCTCTCATTCGGAATTACTGCAGAAACTTGGAGTCCTAAATATTAATAATAATGTGATGCATTGGTTACAAGATTGCCTAGCTTCAAGGCAACAGGTTGTGGTAAATAGGACATGTTCGGCTCGTGTCTTTGTTACATTTGGCGTGCCAAAGGGATCTGTGTTGGGACCGCTTCTCTTTCTCATTTAGATTAATGATATTTCCCGAGGAATTGAATCACAAATACGTCTATTTTCCTATGATTGTGCATTGTACAACGCAGTGTCTGGTGAAACGGATTTCACACCGCTTATGAGAGATCTTAGAAAGAGTTGAATTATGGTGGAGTAACAATAAGATGTCATTGAACGCTAGCAAGTGTGTTCATCTGTGCTTCACAAGAAAACATTTTAAATTGACTCATCAGTACTTCATTAACAATGAAAATATTAGAATGGAACCATCTTATAAATATTTGGGTGTTATATTTGCCGAAGACGGTACATTGACTAGCGCAAGTGAACAGTGTCGTTTCCAGGGCAGGCAGGACTCTAAGTGTTTTACAGCGCAACCTTAAACATCTAAGCAAAGAGCTTAAGGAGGCAGCGTATAAAGCGTATGTCAGACCGATATTAGAGTATGCCTGTCATGTGTGGGATCCGTCTTACCAGGTTCGTGTCAGTGCTATAGAAGGTATTCAATCTGTTAGTGCTCGGTTTGTCCTGGGTAGATACGATCGTTTCAATAGCACAACTGAAATGAAGACGGAACTGGGATGGGTGCATTTAAATGAACGGCGTAAAAGGCTGCGCCTCAAATTATTTTATTCGATTTATCATAACCAAACAGGAATTTGTGCTGCAAAGTTCCTGCATTCACCATCTTACCGTTCTGCTCGTACAGACCATTGTTATAAGGTTCAGCCGTATTTCTCAGGACGAACATTATGAAAAAACTCTTTTTTTGCACGAACCATTGCAGAATAGAATTCATTACCGGCGGAAGTGGTGTGCCGCGAGACTGTGGATTTTTTTAATGCATTGGTCCTCCCTGCAATAATGCCTGCATACGTGCTGCGGGTTTTTCATAAATAAAGAATAAAGGTAGTCTGAATGCGCTAAAATCACACTTAATTTCTTGGGTTTTCTTTTTAGTTTTTTTTTTTTTTGCTAAAGATATATTTATTTATATAAATATAAAACCTCGCCAGGGTACCTCAGTACGTTCCTCTCTTGTGGTGCCTCAACTTATGGTCGAAAAAGTGCTTATAATCATGATATAAACAAAAAGATCCCCTGCCAACGCCTACTTGCGGTAAGCGGACTCCTGCGAAATATAAGAAAATAAAAATGTTTGGCTGTCACCACCCTGGACAAACGCGTACTCAGCAAGACACCGCTAATAAAACGCCTTCAAGGCGCAGCAGCTATTCGGCGTTGACGCGTTGGAAACAGTGAGAAGAGGTTCTACGACGTCACGCCCATACAACGGCAGCATTCGGCTCCCCATTGCCCCATCATGGACATCCCGAACAAATGCGCGAATTCTGGAGCCTTCGAACCCGAGTACAATACGAGTGATCGTGGCGCTCGCAAGTAAAGCGTTCTGACGTCACGGCCTCCCGAGAAGCGAGCGTTGCCACTCTCTGTGTCACAAGCAAAACCGGTTAGGCTCGCACATCGCCGGCCGACTCTAGGAATAGTTTATTTTCAGCGTGGATCCATCAACGGAGACGTTTCTCTGGCTTCGCGTGAAAGGGCAGACTCGCCTGTCAACGGGTTGTTGAGACGCGCAGTTGGTGCCAGCTCTGCTTGCGGGCCCAGATGCCCTTAAGTCCACGCATATGTACTGAACGTAGAACGCGCAATTCTTCAAACAAGAACACAAACAAAATGGCGCCCGGCAATGGTTGTAGTCTAGCTCAATAATGTTGCCGAATACCGCTTGAGCTTTTTTTTTTTTTATTACGCACGATTTTTATTAGTTAGTTTACCATACGTCGTCCTACATATTTCCGGTACGACGCTTGTGGAAATAACTTAATTGCCGGTAAAAGGAGCACCATTACGAATCAGTATCCTTTTGTTTGTCTCGACGAGTGTCACCACCGTCTACCGTTATCAGGTATTCAGTTGCAGCTCGCACAAAATTATTATTTGAACGAGTGTGTTGTGATTGTTCTAGCCTAAAATATAAATTTGAAAGCAAATAGAGATAAAAAAGAAAAGTTTGTGTAATCTTATTTAATAAGAAAATGTTTCGAATTCCTGAATTTTTGAAGCTTTTGAGCGTTCGCCGTCACACAAAATTGTAGGGAGGAGTTTTACTGCTCTTTCAGGCAGCTGTGCATGGACGCCGCAATAACCGACCTTCAGTTTTTATTTCCTTTATTCCGTTCGCCTCACTTCATCATTGCCACAACAGGACAGGTTATTGCCACTTCAGGAGCTACGGTGTCCTTGTCCACAGCGGATCCCCTTTGTGGATGCTCGTCAACGCCCGCTTCAGTGGCTCGGCATCTCGGTGAGACTAGAGCCACTAAATGAGCTGGGCTTAGAGTATCGACACTCTGTTCCTTGACATTGCTGTGGGCGCCGCCATTCTGGTGCTTGTGCAGAGCAGAATGAACTGCCAATTGTCATGATTCAAAGGTGCGACTTCCTCAGCATTAGATTCGCTGTTAGAAAGCTCATGTAATATTGATTTTCTGTGTTGCGAACTGGTTGAATCATTTGTGGAGGGCGGAAAAGCGTTTCCTGTGATTTCAGATAAAGCTTCAGATAACTGGCAACCATGATTTTAAGCCACAATATGGGCTAGTGTTGTTGCTCTGAAGCGTAGCTTATTTAGTGGCACCAGGTGAGACAAGAGAATGTCGGCAATGACGGCTCAATCTGGCGAGTGTTGAAAGCGTCTATATCTGTCAGATCGGAGCACGTCCAACATGAAAATGGCGAACAAACTGCGCGCGTGGCTTCCGCATGGTAGCGCCATGTAAGGAAGCGTATCGGTGGTGAAGACAACCCTCCGCCTCTCACGGTGCAGTGACGGAACACACGCTGGGCTGTTGGGGCCGGGGACGTACGCCGCCCTTGGATGCATCAATATCGTTCTTATTTATGGTTACGATATTATGTGATGCGGACAGCATGTGCCCACAAAAAATTAAAGAAATCACCGGAAACAAAATGCTGCCGCAGCACAGTCAACTCCAAGAGCGCGTGTTAGAGTTCTCTCCACGTACTCAGAAGAAAAAAGAAAAATAAGCGTTTGAAACAAAATGGTCAAATGTCATCACCCTAAGCAAAGCGCACATAAAGGCACCCTAGGACGCTCTTGCTGGCCGCTGCAGCCTTGCTTATCTTCGCGCGGAGCAGTCCCGCTCGGCACCTGTTTTCACGGTGTTTCTGCAACCGAATGATTTTAACTTGTATTCTAGAATTACCTGGAACACCAATGCCATCAACTAGACAGGTGTTTATGGTGGAATAAAATTTACAGAAAAAGAAATTTATGTTCAATAGTTTATATCCAAACAGCAACAGTTCTTATAGTGCTTGCTTGAAGCAACGCAATCCCAAGGGGAAACTTCCATCGACTTTCGCGCTGTGATGATCTCTGACGCGGTACGATCGCCTCTGTCTGTCATTCTGTCCTTCTGAAAAGGCTGGTATGTATGTGAGTGCGAATCCGGAGGCCGATTAGGCAATACACCCGGTGACGTTGGACTGCGTGTCTTCAACGATTAACGTCCACTCCCTCAATTTAGCACTCGGAACCTTGTTTCCAAGTTGGTATCCGAAACTAACCTAACCCAACCTAACCGTAACCGAACGCTCCGGTGCGCGGCATCATTTTCGCTTTGCTTTTGTTTAGTAGCCGCTTAGTGGCGCAACTGCAACCCATTTGGTGCTTAGAGGAGAATCTTCGTGTTTTATACGCTCGCGGCGCGGAATTGACAGACACAGCGAAAGCTATAGGAAATGCTGCAAGCAAATGACCTGTCTCAAGCATAAAGGCCCAGAGGGATAAAACTTCCAAGGTGGGGTTTGCAAAATGTTTAAAAAGAAGGGCCAGCCCTCAGGCCTGAGAAGTCGTGACCAGGAGGTAATTCGTGAAGGGCATACAACGATATACGATTTCTTTAGTCAGAATAATCATAATAATCATAATCAAAATAAAAATGTTTGCTTATAGTTAAAAAAAATGGTGGAGCGGCAAGAAAGAACATTCTAATACAAATCTAATACTTCGCATTGCCGATGCTAAGATTAAGAGAAACCTGGAGATATTTTAATTGTTCACACATTTGGTCAGGGAAAACAATTGAGCTCATAGTTTTAGTGATAGAGAGCTAACTTTATTTGTACAAGGCCTACGTTCCGGTCCCGATGTACCCTCTGGCTCATGTCTCGCGGACGGATTTCGCAAGTGGACTAGACTGGTCGACGATTGCTTGAAGTGCGGTGGGCACTTCAGTGCCCTGGGGTGGAGCCTGTCATTTCTCCCACGAATGGCTGTGGGATATGGATGGGGAAAGGGTGGGTGTGTTACAAGACCAGTATCCTTCGTGGGTTTGGGGCAGGCGGGACCTTTTGCTGATATGCCGCACTGAAATTCCTCATGCTGCGTAGTTACCAAGAGAAGCACGGTGGTGCATCAGTGTCTTTCACTAAGTCAAGGAACGAGGTGCGTCTGCTTCAAAAACGCTTTTGCCAGTCGGGGGAGCAGGTGCAAGAAACCCAAAACTTGGTTTCCCTGAGAGGAGGCTGTTCTATTAAATGCAAGTCAAATTGAAGTTTTTGTTGTGTTTTAGCATTGGGTAGACTTTATAACTCAAAAAAGTTTTATGGTTGCGCCGGACATTCCACCCAACCTGCCAAAACTACATATCGCGCCCAGTCATCATTTGACAAACTGTTGTTTCAACTCTACGACAGTTACTTTGCCTGATGAATTTAAAAACACAGTCGTTACTGGATACAGAGCGAATTTAATTTAGAAGAATGGATAGTTGGACCTGTTGGTGGGACTTCATAGTGAAAAAAGCGTAAAAACACGAGGACATAGAAGAATCACACGGTGACTCAGCGCTTGTCGTCTGTGTTTCTTCTACGTCCTCGTGTTTTCGCGCTGTTTCCACTACAAATTGAATATTTTCACAGGGTAGCAAGTCATCCAAAGACTTCAAGCTAAACGCGAGTGAAAGCAAAAGCCATGTTATCATGCTCCTCGTTTCTTTTGAGAACAAACCTGCCAGTCACGCGCATTCCTGGAGAACAATCTTCGTACAACTGAAACATGCGCACGCTTTTGGGTCGGGCATCGCTCGCACGTACGTCCACGAGATGCTGACCGTTGACGGTGCTAATGGTGAAAAGGTGATCTACGTTTCATTTTAAGCTTACTCTGGACACAAATAATTCTACGGGCACAAATTCAAAGCTTGAAATGCGCTGAGTCACCGCGCTTGCTCGCGTACTGGAAGCAGCTTGTGAAGGTTGAAATTTCGTTCCCTAGACTTGGGTGCGTCCGACATATTCAACGTGAATGTACGGTCTCCAACGCCTGTGTTGGCAACACAAACTTCCCACCTGACCCATGGTGAACCGTGGGATGAGCAAAAAGCACGTGTCCGCATTAAAGGCCATATAGCTGAGTCGGTTGGTGCTAATGACCTGCTGATGGCGAGCGCCTGCCGACAACGTCGCTGCTACGTGCACTCCACACCGTTGAAATTCTCAAATCTTGACAAGAAGTTATGTACGAGCTCGTCTAGACCAGACGCTGTGGATGACCGCGCAGTACTGGTGGCGAGATGTTAGGGTGGCGCCCTCCTATGGTTTCCTCTCGTGACGTCATTACCTTGCGAACAACAAGTTCGATGGTGTTTGGTAATTAGCATGGTGGAAGCTTGAAATCATTGCACCCTCAAAGCAATACTGCCAACACCGTCAAAATTGAAGTTCTTACATTCCTCCTATTTCTGTCGATGAGAAATCCTTTGCTGACGTCATAGTCAGCATTCGACCAATCGTGGCCAGCCGACCACAGCGGCCCTTTCGATCGCGCACGTCGGTAATAGTTCCTGTAATTCCAGTTCATCAAAATGCGTGAGGCTATACCAAACATCAACGAGACAACGAAGATAACCAGCGCCAAAGTGTAGCCTGTAAAGCCCACTGCACGGGCACGCACGCCAGGGCGTCATCGTTAATGGCGCCTTCGGTCTTTATAAGAGCAGCAATTATGCACGTGGTTTGGTCCCCGAATGAAGCAGCGGGAAAACTCGGGACCAAATGCAGCCGCTCGGGCATGCAAAAGTTTGTCGCGACGCCTCACGTACGGCTCGTCCATTAGCCGTTTCCCGTGCGCCCTAATTTCTCTTTCTTTCTTTCTTTTCTTCTGGTCGTTGCAGGTCGTTAGCGCTAATATTCTGGGCACGCTGGGCTCCGGTGCCGGCAGATTAGTTACTGTCGGAGATATTATTAGGTAACGCGGACAATGCTTTTAGTACCTTATCCGATCAAGCCAACTTCACGCTGCTTAATGCACGCATTCAACATCGACCAACCGTGCCTTCTGAAACAATCTTATATTCAGGCGGTTATTTCTCAAGCTGGGAAGAGTTGTACAGGTGAAATTGCACGTACCGTAATCCTACGGACAAAGGCGGGTGACAAAGGGTGTGCATGGAAAGAACGTGTATATTTCTCCTCTTAGAATTATTTCATTGTCGTTAATCATTACCAATAATTGAGGAGCCGGGGCTCGCTAAATTTAGCGAAATGTAAGTAAGCTGCGCTTTACAGCCGCGTATGACAGTTTTTCGTTACTCGGTTTTGTTCCCTCACGGAAGCCAATAGAAAAACGTTTTGTCCGTATAGATGCCATGTCGGCCGCAGATGACGTCCGCGCACGATTGTAGCGTGATAATTAGGGACGCAATGACCCGAACGTTTCCAAATAATCTTCTATATATTTAAAACGTAACAAGCATCTCTCAAATAATGTTACGCATCCTGTCGTCAAATTGTAGCTCTTATACCTGGAAAACACTAAGCATGATTTTCGGTGGTTAGTGGGGAGTTACGAGCCGTGGAAGCGCCCGATACCGAAAACTGAGGGACGAAGAGGAATTAAAAATAAATGTGTTGTACAGTCTTTAGAGGAGATATTTGGTGATATCCGTACCACAGGGAAAAGTGATATCAGTTCCATTGAATGACCTCCAAGCAATGGACCAATCAGCGCCGCTCCTGCGGCAGCGTGGAACACGCGCGATGCTCGTCGTCAGGATTAGGAGATGATCACACAGGTTTAATTCGATGGAACTAATTAACTTTGATGAAATGCAACTAATGAAATGGTGCCCGTGTGGCAGGGTGTCAGAGAGGGCAAGTTCTTGATCCTCCGCTCCGAATTTTTACTTTGCCCCTAAAGAGCCGCAGGACATGACGTGCATGTGATACAATGTGTTTGTGGCGAGTAGGCCTGGCCTTCTGCCACCAGGCCCGCGTCTGGTGCATGTCTGTTCAGGGTGAGTCTTTGAGAGTGAAATGAAGAACTTAAAATTGCAATAACATTTCAAACTGGGGGACTCGTTGTCTCGTAAGTTGGAAGCCTTTATTTCTATAATTAAAAGAGTGTCTAACATTGCAAGCACGGTGAAGACAACCTGCATGACGTTGACTGTTGAAGCGAAAAAAACGGCCACCACTGGAGTCATGCAAAACAGAGGAACAGCGTTCTGTATATTTTTTTTTAAGTAGTGAAGGAGCGAAAGCAATACAAATTCATCGAAACATGAAATTTCAGTATGGTGATGCTTGTCTGTTACGTTAGCGAGGGTATGAATGGAACTAGGAAGTTCAAAAACAGCGTCAGCTCTGTGACTGACACTCCTCCACCGGTCAGGCAGCCGAAGTGGTGACACCAGTGTCCATTGCAGCAGAATTGAAGGCTTCATAAAATGAAAGTGACGTTGGATGAAATAGCAGAACTTGTCAACGTCGGTCATGTTCCTCGCCCCATTTTTCTGAACCGTTTAAAGATCAATTAATAAAAAGCATTTCTGGACAAAAAAATAAAAATAAAGGTGCAAAAGGCAGTGCGTGGGTGGCTTCGCACGCGATCGAGACAATTTCATTCTAAACTAATTGACGCATTGAGCGGAACGGAGACTATGTTGAAAAATAATACCGATATGTACCACAATGTTTAAGCAATTTTGAGTAACATATAATTTAGACTTTTTATTTGACTGACCCTCGTACCTTTGTTTCTATTTGCCACGTCACTAACTGCCCTCGAGGAACCGCGACACGATTTCTTTTCACTTCAAGTAAATACCTCGTATAATTAATTATGGACGTGCATACCATACAAAATATTAATTATAGTTCCTCCAACTTAATGGTAACCGAGAAAAAAAAACACACAGAGTGTGATGCGATTGCCAGTGGTAGCTGTAGCGTTCTTGAAAATTTGGCTTTGGGAGATTTGTTTTTACTAGACAAGTTCCACACTTTGCTTTTTGCAAAGCAGACTTACGGGACGCGCAGATTTTGAAACTACACACGTCTTGTCCGGGGAACTCTTGAATTAGTATGGAGCCGTACTTGGGTAGCGCAGGTTCTCAGAAACCACGGACGGTGGGAAACGTCGCACGAGTACCCAAGGTCGTCCAGGATGCCCTCTGCAATACGGTGGCCAAGCGCAAACGACGCCGTGCAGGACCCGCCACCTCCAGCGTTGACGCATTCCCTTTACCTCGTTTTAGACGCATAGAAAACATTCGAGAACCCCGCATTACACACGTTGTTGCTCGTTGGCACAAAAACAAAGAGATGATGATGATGATAGCGTTCTCTTGGGAGATGCGACGATGCCAGGAAGAGTGTGATGGTGCAGCTGCGTGCTGCCGCACTATCACTTCCTCTCATCTTCGCCCCTCGTCGTCGATCCTCCCCGCGATCGACGTCAGTTCTTGCGTTCGAATAACGCCAGGTTTCGCCGGAAAGGGGCACTATAACAGCTATCGCTGTGCAAATCTCGAGACGTACTAGTACAGTAAAACCCCCCTATAGTTGTAGCCACGACAAGTGGACACCTGAATTGGTGTGGAAGAAATTTACGATTTTTATCACGTGGTTTCGAACCTACTTTCACGGCTTCGTTTTTGCTACCAGGCGCTGTGAGTGTCTGATTTGCTTGAGAATGCTGGAGTGCAAACCTGCCGCTACAACCTTCTTTTCTACCAGCTTGTTGTAGTAGATTTCGTTGGAGTTACCGATCGTGTCGTAGATTTCGTTGGAGGCGGTTAAATGTTTGCCTCGGTTAAAGTTACCCGGCTTCGCGCATACGGGCCCTGTCAGTGGGCGAAGTAATGTAGACATGCGGGTCAAAAATCAAATTTAGCTTTTAAATTGTTGGTTTTTGTTTTATTTTTTGCATTATTTAGTATTTCCGGCTATCATACTTTTATGAGTAAAAAGAAAAAAGCAAATGCAATATTCGGACGAGGTGTTAGGAAAGAAAACGTTTCTGACTGAGTTGCGGTGAATCGAAACATCGCAACTTTACAAGAATATCCGCCATGTTCAAGAGGCTGTCGCTCGAGATAGGAGCACGTTCTACATTTTTTCGATTACATTTTCGATGAAAAACACAAACGTGCGATTTTCACGTTTGGAATTGCAGAAGCAAGCGCGAGTTTCAAGAGCTCGACGCGAACAGAAGCGGGGAACGTCAGCAGAGGAATGCTTACCGTGGCCTGCTAAGCCTAACCACAGTAGACCTGACTGTTCTCACGTACCCGACGCTTCGTTCTACGTTTATCAGTGCTATAAAACAGACGATCGCGCCCTTCGAAAACAAATAGAGAACACGTAGCTATGGCTCTGCGAGTTCAGTGATGCTCGACATCGGCGCGGTGACAATTCTTGTTGTCAGCGGTCGATATCTGCCCCGCTTACCACGACTGCAGATTATCACGACGTCCTGGAGTCGGCTGGGAAAGGCGAGAGATTTTCATCGTCCCTCAAGCTACACTGAGAGCAAGTTCCGCGAGTATGTTTTTCTTTCAGATCTGGTCGTCGAACATAGTGCATCGGATGGAGACGTATAGGCGCAAAGCGAATGTATGACAGCGAAGCTCGCACGAGTTTGGCCGTCAACTTGAAAGTCGTAAGCTTCTCCGCTTCTGTGGAATTTTTAGCCTCCCAACAGCAATGCTCCGCAAGACCTGCGCTGCAAGAGAGTTCATGCCGCTGCCGTGAAAACTGCAGCCAACACCTCGGGAACAGAAATATGTAGCGGATGTCTGACGGCACATTGTACACGAGGAGCCAGAAAAGTCATGGCGTACATTGTGGGACGGTTTCATCGACTGTGGATGTTTTCTGGACACCTATAGCTATGCTCTTGCCATATTTTATATAACTGATGCCGATATTTAGAAAGAATACATAACTTAAAGTTTCAAATGCCATTTTCTCTTTTTGCAAATTTGGGTTGTCTTTACAGTTTGTGCACTCAGATTTTGGTACTTATAATATTTCAATCATCATGAAGTCATCTTCAGGACATGTAGTGCCAATATGTATTTAGAGGTGCGATATTTGAATTATGTTTTTGATAATTATAACTAACTTCTGAAAAGCTTATAATACACAGATTTTTTAGGTCCTTGTTTTTCTTTTCTAAAAATTAAAAGAAATGTACCCAGCTTTTGGCTAGATACTGGCATCCTCCACTTCACAGGGAGCAAAATGAGCTATAGCACCGTGCTCCTTATAAAGTAACCAGTGTGCCTATAGTTGGTGACCGGTTAGCAGTTCAGCGGAAGCTCCTCCCACATCTTTCCAATTTAGCAGAGCTAACACGGCAAGAGGTCGCCTCCTCTCCAGCGTTCGCTCTGCTAAATTGGAAAAGGGTGGAAAGGGTTTTTCCTGAACTCTTAACCTGCGACCGACTATAGGAGTTTGAGCCACAAACCCTTTTTATGTAATTGTTTCTGCCTCTGAACACAAAACGATACAATCTCCATCAAAACTAACGATTGTTTTGAAAAGAGAAGACAAATCTTCGTGATTAGCTGAAGTTTCACTATCCTAGGGAATACATTAGGGAACGTGTCTCCAACCCGCACCTTCCATGGTTAGAGAGAGGAGGAGACAAGAGCACAAGAGGATGGAGAACACCGAGCTCTGATTGGAACGATCACTTGGTAGACGCGAAGCTAGCCGCCTTTGTTTCTACTCACTCTTGGAACACGTTCGAACGGCGAACGCAGGCGTCCGCAGTTCGGCGTTCGAACAGTGATTAGAGAAGAGGACAGTCAGTGCTTCATGCTCTGGCGTCCCCGCGGCTCCTGATCTCCTCCTTTTCCTCAGTTTCGAGGAACATAGCCAAGCAAATAGTTCGTTCATCAGAACGCTGCACAACAAACGGGCACGTGCATACGTGTGTAAGTACTACTTCTTGACTTCGTCTCGCCTTAGAATGGACTATCGTTAGCCGCGCGTGCTAAAGCTCGAGCTAGTTGCTCGAATGAAGCCTCGGCGGCTGCACCAGCGCTCGCGCAGCAGTGCTTCAGACAAGGCAGTCAAGGCTAGCCGCTGCGCTGCACAGCATTTGCGGTTAGTCCATGGTAAGGTGAGACGAAGTATAGTGACTTCGTCTGGCTCGACTTGAAAGTACGTGGGCAGCATAATGGGAGACTTCCGGATATTTTTATGTTGTTCCGCCCTTTGACCATCGTGAACGTCGGGATTCCTAGAAGAAGGTAATTTAAATAGGTGCGCAAAAGTTGGCGTAGGTGGTGTGCAAAAACAAAAATAAAAAATGTACACGAAAGCAGCTACATAGGGGAAGCGGAAGGACGTAGTCCTCATGCAAAATTTATTTCTTCAGAAATATTTATATATTGGTTAAGAAACACGGGGTTATTTATTTTCATAATGGTGGGGCCGCGGACACGTGGAAAGTGAAACAGAAAACATTAGCTCCTGATAAAGGTCCGTAATTGAACGCACAAAACTCACGAGAGAACAACTGACAATAATGACCTAAATTGAATGCAATAGACGAGGAATCACTCTGCTATGGGGCGTAACAAGCAGAATGCATCGTCTTGTTAGAGACCCTCGAACTACTCGAAGGGAATCTCAAAGGAGAGCGTCGTGTGATGCACGAAACATTTATTGAAGAACTCGCAATGTACACTATTAAGAGTAATCTGTGTCAGTACAGACTTAGCAGTACGGCACTTAGCACGTCTTGCGCATGAGTGCAGTGTCATCGGTCCCCTTGGATTCTGTTCCCGTATTTTGTAGCAAAAAAGTCCGACACCTTCACTCGCATTTCGGTATGTGACCTCAAACATCGCGATTCGACATTTTTTGTTTTACATTTGTTTTGTTCCTCTCGATTAATATCTTGGCATTTTGATATTTCGGAATTCTGAGCTTTCCTCTTCTTTGAGTTTTGGCCTTTTTAAATTTTGGCGTCCCAATAATTCTGCATTCCACTTATCGGCGTTTTAGAAACCTCCTGTTTAAGTCATTGGTTTTATTTTATTGCATGCATTTAAGTGCAATGTGTGAGAGGAGCGGAAGTGGCGATCTTTGAGGTACAAACTAAAGTTAATTGTTTTCAAAACATACACAATATTACATACAAAATTTTTAGTCGCTTAACCTCACGATACGAGGTGGCGAGGAAAATGATAGGGCTGCATGGATGTAGAGCGGTAGGGTCTTCTAAATTATGATTTTTCCTCAATTATACGTCGTAGGGTGATGTTCTGTTAGCTAGTCTGAACAGTGACGGGATGTGGAGTATGAACGCGAATTATGGCATAGTTGTGCTTGCTGTCGACGTTTTTCAAAAGTAGTTAAGCCAGGTTATTTTCTTTGTTTACTTTTTGATGGCACAGCATTTGCAGGAGATTAGATATACAAAATAAAACGCGCTGACATATTTCTAAGAGATTCCAGTTTATCATATACCTACGTTTGATGGGAGGTCCAGATACCACTAGCGCGTTCTAATCTTGAAAGTACCAGGTAGTAGGCGAGTATTTACTAGGTAGAGGGCAAAACAATATTTATTTTAAAACATCTGAACATTTTATTGCCACTCGCAGTGATGGGATCCAGGTGCTGAGACTAATGTAGTGTTTTTATAAAGTCAAGAGCTAAGTATTTGTACTCGTGCATTTTGTTAAGGTTAGGAACCGTTGAGTAGACAATGACAATCGGAGGTGGGGACCTGGCTGGGAGGCCTTCAGCTTGTTCGTCAACAGGCATTCGGGGAGAGCCGGCGGTTGCGGAGTTCCAGGTCGAGGGGAAGAGAGGTTGAGGAATGCACCTCTACTAGTGTATTACGTGAAAAAAAATGGTATATTACAAGAGCGGAAAATGAGATAGTTGTCGTTTCCGAAAGTCTATTTGGTTTCTGACAAAGGCCCCAGTACTTCCCTTCTTCGCTGCCCTCCTTTTCTTTATTATCGTAGAAATACATTTACTCTTCGTCATAGCGGTTATATTTAGAATCTTCTCAACATCATTAGTCATGAGTCAAGCCATTTATAAAATTCAAAATCCCGTCATAAACTCCCCGTAGTATTAAGTGGACCCGAGTATTCGAAAACGCCCTTTATATGATGCAATTATCAGCAGTTGAAAAACATTGTAACCTCTACCAAAAGTCGCGGTCGTATGGGACCAGCCGTAAAACTACTGCAGTTTCCAGCGGCAAACACGCGATCACATTTGGCGACTGATATCGCAAGATGTTTGTGAAATGTTTTTCTCTGGGTACGACGACCGGCTTCCGTGCGAATTGCACGGAAGCCGGTCGTCGTACCCAGAGAAAAACATTTCACAAACGTGTTGCGAATTCAGCGCCAAAACAAAATGAACACGTGACTTAAGGCATCATGAACGCCCTCGGAATATAGAAATATACGTTGTTCGCCGGAAGGCAAATCCGGACAAGTTTTTTCTGCTCAGTGGTTTCTTCACGGAGTCGAGTGTTGGAGATATGATGTGTCAATACTGTAGATAGTTTGATGAAATAAAAACTTAAAAAAATCATTAAAATAATATTGTGATACTTGTAAATGTGTACGCACGCTATGGCAATGTAATTCAAATTAAAAAAATATAATTGTGTAATAAGTAATAAAAAACGAATTGAGTAATAAAAAGAATTAGTTTTTGAACCATTCAACCACCAAAGGGCAGTCATAAAATGAGCACTTATAAAGTATTTCTTCTTCGTGTTTCTAAATAAACAACTCCTCTTTGTTTATACTTGTAGATATTGAAGAGTTCTAACAGGTTATGGATGCGCCATACATACTCTGGAAAATGACCAACGCATCCTCTTTTCTGTAGAGCGAGGGGACAACAAATCAATGCAATTTAAGGAGAAATTAAGCGGAACAAGAGGCAAGTATGAAACGTCTTCTTCTGTGTAGACATCATAACTCAAAAGCGTGGGGAGTAACAAAACCTGTCCTTTCCCACGCTCGATCCAGATCCAGGTTGTCACTAAACAACAGAAGAGTTCGTTGGAGGAGCCTCTTATAGATATCTTAAAATTGGATCCACGAAAGTAATCGGTAAACACAACAATTAATCGATTAATACATTGGGCACCGACTACTTTCTTAAAAAGTAATATTTTAAACGTGATATCACTATGGGGCAGTTATGAGCATCATCTTCGTCGCGGTCAAACTCTATATTAAAAATTCAGTCCCTGGTTTCTCCGGGACACCAAGTTTTGAAATGAGGTGTTATTGCCTGCTTGACCACCTGTATTTAAAGAATATAAATACATTTGTCTATAAACTGTAAAACATTTGCTGCTTAGCTTCCTGACTGACTGGCGTTGTGTTCCGTTTTTTCTGTTTCTACTGCCCCCTCAAGGGTGATAAGAAGTCAGGAAGTCACCGCTCTGGCTTTCTGTTTTACAAGTTCATTGACTTCTATTTTAACCATAATATTCACATAAAAAACGTATATATTACACCTCTTAGTTACACATCTGGTAGCTGGTAGATGATAACTTGACGCCAGTAAAAACTGATAATATTTAATTATGTCCTCTTTCTATTTTAGCCGTCTTCCCATGGCACGTGTGTATATGCTAGAGAAATAAAAAAAAATATGAAAGGAAACGTCTTCATTTAGGACGTATTATTGGTGCATCTTTAAGACTATGCGAACTCCAGTAATTGTGACTACTGAATGCCTAAAGGCCTATGCATTCTTTGATAGATCATAATAATGGACATATTAAGGTTACTTACGAATCAGTTAAAACAATTTAATCGCTACACAGCCCCCGTGAGAACCGTTTAAGATCATGTGTCACGGACTTTTCCTGTATTTTCGCTTATATCTACTGCTCCAGCGCAACTTGTTAAGCAATATCCCTCCCCCCTTCCCGTCCCTAGCACGGGCCATGAAATCATGGTGGCCTGTTCCAACCTCTTTCCCAATAACTGTGCGCCTTAGACGCACTTTCTCCGGGACTTTTGGCGCTCCAGCCAATGCCCCGTTCGAACAGCTCACTTTAGTCTAACAGCGCGTTATCCAAGTATGAAAATGCATACTTTCTTGATAAGTTGCTATTGCTTCCCATTAAAAAGAGATACTAAAACAAAAAAAACAAACAAAAACAGTGGCGTTGTGGCTGAATGTCGTGTCAATTTTTAGCGAATTTTACTGGCGAAAATAATGTCTTCTTTTTCAGGAACGTGCTTTCTTAGTCTCCCGTCTGTGTATGGTAGGGAAGACTATTTGTTAAGTAGGAATACCGTTAAATCTTGGAGTCCCACTTCGTTTTCTTCATACCGCTTCTACTGATAAAAGTAACTGATATGCGTGGTGAGAAAATTTATGTAAACATTAATCGTGTCCTTTCTTTTTACGAAAACTACATTAACAAAAAACTCAAGTTACGTTTGCCGTATTGGACAGGCGGGGAAAACATAACGTATTCTGGTGAAATTTACATGCCCAGATACGAGAAAACTGTCTGGAACGCGAGAGTTGTCTGACGGGTTTTATATAGTACAGGTCGTGTGCCGAACCCTGTATAATTTGCCCGTCTGTGCTAAGGACGCTGGTATAAAGCTTGCATTGCGCCAAGCAAGGGTGCTGGAGGCGTGTCTCGTACATCTCCCACGTACGCACGTGGAGCCTTTCTCTGCGAAGTTGTGCGTAAAGCGTTGTGCTGTCGCGTCTACGTTTTTGGTAGTGCGCCGCAAACAGCTTGAGAGGAGCTTACAGAACGCACCTAGGAAAGCGCCTTGAGACTACCACTTCGGCACAGAAACATCGGGTCAAGTCGCAACATTGCTCGAGCATCTGCTCAAAAAGAAGAACGAGCGCCATGGCGGAGAGATGCTGATTGAGCCTGACCCAATTGGCGATCTTCATCGCGAGTTTCTGAAGCTACTTTCAAGGCTTCATCTTTTGACCACCAGACTTTGTGAATATCTGATTCTCTTGAGAAGGTTGGCGAGCAAGCCTAACGCCACACTCTGTTCTAGCCGCTAGGTGCGGTCGATTTCGCTGGAGTCGCCAATATTAGGTGAGTTGAAACAGATTATAAGAAGAACGAAAAATTATACAAGGTTTATCCTGCTCACAAATACCAGGAATAACAGAATTCATTGACCCCAAAAGAACCACCTGGCACAACCAACTCGCAAAAATCAACGCCATAGCACCTGAGGTCACATGATGTGCACACGGGACTTCATTTTCTCGCTAAATGTAGCCAAAAAATGTACGGCAGATAACATTAATTTTTACGCTAAATGTAGAGGAGAAATGGACGAAGCGGTCCATCATGATGGTCCTTCGCGACGGTTTTTTTGTGACGGTTATTCATGACGGTATTTTTTGGGGAATTTGACTGGTGAAACAATTAGTTCTGTTTCATTAAAACACCTGGGACGTTATTGATTTACAAAGCGTAGCTCGTTCTACCTTTGAGGTATGACAGCAGTGGAAAAGAAATGAAAGAGATATTTAGGCAGGGGAATACGAATCCTAGCCGTCCCGACACAGTAGCGATACGCGACTATTCGCCCGTACACTGATACATCCAGATTGAAAGGCAGAGGTGAGGATTGAGCCCAGGATCCCTTGGTTCTGCAGCGCGAGCTTCAGCTCCGCGAGCACCAAGCTTCTGTCCATTAATACACTTTAACGATCACCCGTGTCAAATCGCGAAGTAAGCACAGGGAGGCGACAGATGAGAACAAAACACCGCGCCTTGTTTAGAACGCTCCTTGGGGTTTCTAAGGACTGCAGCGCGACTCGCAACGGCGGTCGGGAAAGACCCAACAAACCGTGATTTGCAGACCTGAGGGCAACAACTGTAACGGAGCACACGCCTCTCGGGCCACGCACGCCGACGAGGAAAAGCCTGGACGCCGAGTAACCGGCCACGCTCTCGCGGCAATTCAATGAAGAAAAAAGAAAAACAGTGCCGAAACGAGACCGCGTGATCACGACGCGGCTTTTACGATGCGGCGGCAGGAGACGCAAACAACATGGCGGCGCCCACGTTGAAGGGCGACCCAGATAGCAATTTTAAGGTTGCCATTTTTCGATATTGATTATTTCTGATTCCGCGCGTTTTCCCGCCATTTTCACGATATCATAGAGTACACGAGCGATACACATGAATATTGGGACGGAATAACAACGGTCATCAAAGCGTGAGCACACGCAAGGGCCACTCACCTTTTGACGAGTGGCCCTGGCGAGGGAAGGATGAGATAGCCGTGATAACAGAAATGCTATAAGGTTGTCGGCGGCGTAGTGCTAAGGTATGTTAGACAGCGAAGGTTACGCGACCGAGACCCACACTTCTGAAGCTTCTTTTGCACCTGCGATAAAAACCCGGACGAGTAGATGTGTTCCGTACGTCGACGCCACGCGTCGCAACGCACAAGGACATTCCCGACAAGTTTTGACTTCCCGGAATCGGCGCCGGGGCGTCAAAATCGTAGCAGGTTGACACCAACGGAGATAAGATGCACGCGTCACCACTCCATTAGTCTACAACAAATGCTATGGTGAAAAAATATGGAGAATAAGATTTAACCGCAGGTTACATTTTGATGACAGGAAAAAAAGTAAAATGGTCATCTTGAGGGAAACAAAACAAAGAAGAAACAGGAGATTTGAAAGGGCAGTATCTAACCACATTTATTTTCGTTCGTGTAGTCACTCACTCAATGGTGATGAAGGAAACTTTCAGCGAGTTATTCTGGCAGTAAGTCAACGCCTAATCTGTTCAGCGCACTGAAGACTGGAGTGACAACGGCCCACCTCATCTTGCCGAAGACCGGACTGACAGTTCTACTTAATGACGGAAGATTAACTCAGTTCACGACCATCCACAACCGCAACGGGAACAGAGAAATGAAAACATCGCAAAAATGAACACAAGGAGAAGTAGAAAACAAAGAAAAACTTGTCCTTGTGTTCTCTTTCGCGCTGTCTTTTTTTTATTTCTCTTATTATGCATTGACTCGACAATCTTCACACCTTACTACCGTAACGGGAAGCACACTGCTAAGAGGATGACGTGGAAAAGAACGTTGGACACGGGCACCAACATCAGTTGTCACGAATCCACGCGCGGTCAAAGATGTACTCGAGGAACAACTTACTGTGGCATGACGAAGAGGAGGAGGAGCGACCGTGCACGGCTCGAATCGGCGCTCTAGGAGCGCGAGCGCACGCTCTCCTCTACCTTTCGCTGCACTGCCACAGAGAGTTGTCCCCGGGTCCAGAGCGTTATTCCGGGCAAAGTGTCGTCCTACCATGCCAGCGACGTTCTCCTCGAGCAGCGGCACTCGCAGCTCCTCGTCCGGCGAGCCGCTGACTCCGGGCTCCTCCAGTGTAACGCCAGACGGGGAGCGACGTCGCTGGGGAACGCCGGCGAGGACGTGCTTCGCCCCCGGCACCAACCGGTTTGTGCGACTGATGCTGCCGCTGTAGCAACACCGCGTCACGGGCGCTCACGTGACGTCGTCGTCCGCACCCGGAAGAGGACGTCGGCGAGCGAAGCAGTCGCGCTGCACGAGCCACAGGAGGACCGACTCGCGGCCGAGGAAGTCTTCCAAGGCGGGAAGGTTGGATCCGGTAGGAGCGTGGAGAGCGGCCTCTGATATGACGGCGACGAAGACGGGGCACGCGACCGACCTTTCGGCCGAACAGCTGGATGCGCAACGAGGCAGCAGCGGGAGCGAGAACTCGGCCAATGCCAAGGACGCGACGGGCAGCTTCTCGGAGGACTGAGCGGAGGATCGCGTTCCGTGGACAGTGGCCATCTACTAATGGCGTGTGTAGGGTCGAGGCAAACTCGCGCAAGGAAATGATGTTTGCCGCAGTGGCTGGCGTTCGATTGTGCGGAAGCACGTGCAACGTACCCTGGAAGGTAATGTTTCCAAAAGTGCAGTAGCACGTGATTTACAGCACGGGCATGTGTAAGCATTGCAGCGGAGGAGTCTTGCCGAATGCGCTAATCGAAATGTATGTATATAGTGCCCACGTATGTTCCCTGTGACATATTTAACGAGGGATAATACGGACTGGAAGTTCTCACGCGTGGGTTGCGATTTGGGTGTGAACCGGAATGGGGTGTTCAAGTCTATCTTCTCCGTGTGCATCTCACATTTCAGCTTAAGAACGATAACACCTTCCTTTCCCATCTCCGTCAAATGAAGCTGCATGCCTGGCTACATTAGGGAGTTTAAGAATTTAGATAGTTAAGGAACCGAACCCTCGGTCCTGCAAGCTGCTTGTAAGACCCAAAGTGTTGGGGCACTTTATTCTAAAACTTCGCACATACCGCAAGTTCATGATGCTATCCGGTAATTGGCTTGACCCGATGAATATTCAGTCAATTTATAAATCTCGTCCTAAGTAAAAAAAAAAAAAAAACTAGTATTAATATTTATGTTTTGTTTTATATCACTGCCTATTCTCTGCAAAGCACGAGAACCCTGGCTAAAACTTAACAACTCGGCGTGTGATGAAGAAAATACAAGCACGCGATGCGAGCTCGCCAGTTCACCATAGCAACACAGCACGCGCCGAACACACTGACATTTAGGGGCTCCTTTCTTCGGAGACACCCTGTTATGGCATGGCCACGAACACGTCGCTGGCTAGACAGCCATGCAGCGGTCGCTAAACGATTCTAGCGGTTAATTTGGAGGTGCTCGGGTGTGACACCGCAGCAAATGGGTCATACGCCGCGTATAAACGCTAGAATTATACAATAGTAACGCAACTATATACGATCTGAAAAAGTATGACACCACGTTTTTGCACACCCCATGCGGCATTTATACTTCTTCGGTCCGTGCTGCCTTCAGCTCGTCTCGTACTGATGTCCGCTGTACCTTCGTGGAAGCAGCGACTGCCGCTTGTCTAGACTTATTAAGAAAGGCAAGACGTGGCGAACCCCGAGCAACGCACTATCGCTCGGCGGCCAATGAGATTGCGGCATTTGCTGACCCCAACGCCCGAGAACCAATCCCGAATAAAGAAGCGCGAACATAATACGCAACGCGTTTTTTAAGTTGTCGGCGACTAGATCCTGTCAGCGGAAATACACACGTCTCCCGGCTTCTAAATGTTCGTCGCACTCAGCATCCGCACCGGCGGGCAGCAGGGAGGGACATTCCGCGGAAATTTGTGCCGGCCTGGATATTCGCTCTACTTTCCGCACTGCAGGTTCGATACATTCTCCAACGTCTCCCGGCGCTTTGTTATTGTTGTACATCCTCTCGGCTGGCGTCCGTGACTCTCGAGCAGCAGCTGCGACGATGAGTGACTCGGTTTTGCAGCTGTTTCGCACGACGCATGCGCTTGTGTTGCCGCTATCCCTTAGGTCGGCAGACGGTACGCTGCGGGATGCCAAACATTTCCAGGGAATTTAAAAAGTCAGTCCCGTGCTTCTGGAAAGCGAAAGTTTAAGTGCGCAACTCTCGAACCGAAACTAAGGTTGTCAGCGTGTAATGGGCATTTTTCGCGAACATTCGGCGCTATCTATCGGCAAATCAGCGAGCGCTTTAGTGGCCTTCTATGGTACATTAACGGTAATTAAACCTGAACTGCTGTTGCGAACGACGGCGCAAAAAGAAAGTTACGCCGTGCGGCAATTAAAACGCCGGGCCTTCCCCGTTCTGTTACCCCTGACCGTTATGATCGTTACGATACCCCTGACAAGGATACCCGACAACGATACAACGGACGCGCAAAGGCGTCAGCGGAGTGTCGGGTATCGTTATCGGAGTTACCGGAACCATCCACTAAAACTCCGTAGCGTTAGTCACTGGCGATACCGTCCCATAAGAGCCTCCATAAATGGTGGACAGTCGCGTCTCCAATCGCTGCGCATGCGCGAGGAAAACCCCAGAACAAAAGCCCATTCGTGTGTCCCTTGTCTTGTCAGGGACTCCGGCTAGTGCAGCTGAGTCACTTATCGAAGCATGGTTGTCTTCAGAGCGAGGCGCTCGCGATAGTTTTGAAAAGAAATGCCGGCGTTGGGCTTCAGCGACACTCACAGGCTCACATTGAAGAACCCGCCGTCACTCTACCCCACTCTAACAGGTATGCGTTCTCCTCACGTGTCGATGTATTGGTTCACTCGCGGTGCCTACAACCCTGATCGCAAATTTGCCTGGTACATCGAAGGTCCCTTACTGCGGTGTTTTGACAGAAGTGCGCCACATGGCGACTCCGATACATATGGGTGTCAAAAGTATTGTGTTGGAGACTCGTGCTAGATGCTTCCGTGTTTATGTTTCATTGTCGCGCGAAAAGTTAGCATTTCCATGACTGTACATTCGGTGAAACAAGTTCACGTTCGTAGATTGTTGCAGGAAGAAACTTTTCCGACTTACTTTTACAGCGTTGTGTTTAGACTATGAGGTGCTAAGAAAATGTGGTCCGGTTAAGAAAAAACAACAGCTGCACCTTTTCTCACATCTTTCTGCTTTGACATGAAAGTGTCTGAACTAAAAAACAGGGCAAACTAGGCACAGAAGTTCAATCGCGGGACAAAATATAATTCAGAGCCCTTCTTTTTATAACAGTGGTGACTAAAAGAAACCTCGGCGGATTAGCCCATAGAGTCTTTGCGCAGGCTGACATTAGACCGAGCTGCCGTTCCAAACGTTCTCCTAAGCAAAAAAGTAGCTCTACCCACAGCTTAAATTTACGGTGAAATAAAGCGTGCTTGAACTTCAAACCATGGGAATGTATTTTTCTTGGTTTATATATAAATTAAGACAACATTTTAGTGCACACAAACAGAAAAAAAAAATTAATATTTTTTATATAGGATATAGATGCAAATATATATTTTAAAAAAATGCACACACACACACGCACACACGCACGCACACGCAATCACACAGACGCGCACACTGACACACACACACACATGCATACACACAGACACACAGGAAAAAAAAAAGTCACAGCATATCCACGTGGTGAATGATGATGAGTGGGCGAAGCTCCGGAGTGAATCGTCGGTAAACCAGCGATTCTTCCGTTAATTCGCCCACTCATCGCCATGTAAAGACGTGAGAAACACTGTGTGTGTGTGTATACAAACCACAATCTATCACACACACCACAGCTATGGCCGAACGAAACGTCTAGAAAGTCTCGCTTAAACCGCGCGTCGGCACCTTCGGGCTGAGCTCGCCTGATGCGTTTTGCAGACGCCTCACGAGCTCTCGCTGCATCAGGGTCTGCCTGCCGATACGCGCGCTTTCTTGCCGCTTCCCGTTCCCTGACGTTCTGCAGATCCTCTTGGCGCCGCTGCCGTGCCGCTTCGGCTTCCCGCTCTCGTACGGCCGGATCTTGGCGACGCTGCCGTGCCGCTTCGGCTTCCCACTCTCGTACGGCCGGATCTTGGCGGCGTCGCCGAGCAGACTGACGACGCGATTCGGCTTCCCGCTCTCGCACGGCCGGATCTTGGCGGCGTCGACGCGCAGCCTGACGACATGCTTCGGCCTCTCGCTCTCGCACGGCTGGATTCTGTCTGCGAGCGCGCGCTGCCGCCGCCTTGCGCGCTCTCCGCTCCGCAACATGAGCTAAGCGCCATCTGTCATCTCTACATAAAGTTAATTCCGGAACACGCCATCTCTTGAGCCATTCATAAACTAAACTTGAAGTGGCTACATACAGAGGAGGGACAGACCCACGGCTTAAGGAGCTTCGCCCCTAAAACAGGGAAGGTCAACCTACCAAGCCTTGCCCCGGTTGGCTACTCTTAGGGTGCAGCGTCTTGGTGGCTTATTTTCCTTTGAATTCAGGGTTGTTTTATTGCTGAGGCGGGGGCCTGGGTATTTCTCAGCAAATATTCGTTTGTTCTCTGATCAATGATGCGGTGTCCGACGAAAGACTGGCTTGATTGGGGCTTATGGTGAAGAAACCAGGACACGGGCGTTGGATTTCCCCCATTTCCAGGGAGCTTACGTGTGACCCCAATGCGGCCCAAACGCGCCTATACACCAACTCATGTTTACAAACAAACCGGAGCGCCGGAGCCCTAGCGGACGCCACCGGCGCCGCGCATGCGCGATGGGGGTGTGGGCAAGCAAGCTCGCCGTCGCCCATAAACAAACCATTGAAATGCGATGTTATCGGCGTCAGTGTGAGTACCCCTGCCCTTTATCGCTTTCGAATTGTTGATTTTACGTCTTCCTGGCAATGTCTGACTACATGAGCGGCGTCAGCGAAATTAACGAGGCTCGTTACACCGCAAAACTTCGCGTGAATAATCTGACATGCGGCGATTCATTCCGCGTGGACGCCGCAGAATGTACGCTAAAGCTTGATTTACATGATGAGATTTCGCTCGCAATTTTCAGTCGCGACGTCGCTCGGGCTGCAAAAGCGTGAACCGTAGCTGAGATGGTCGACGTCGATACTGAAAATCGCAAGCAGAATCGGACGAAGTGAATCAGGCATAACAAGTCGGTGATGGCCGCTGGTAACAATAATCAACATCTCCTTGTATCTACTGTTTACGTCGAGCCTGCTTACCAACCTTCAAACTTAAGTCTTTTGAGGCCTGCACTTACTTCTTATCGAAAGTACCGGGCCAACATTTGGTCTACGGGCCGGTGTCGTCTAAAAGAGCAGACGACAAGCAGAAGCGTTTGAAAGAGCAGACGACAGTTCGAACGATCAGACGGCCGTTCGAACTTCAAGACGCACCTGAACGTAGTCCGCAGGTGGGCCGTACAACTTGACGGTTTTCCGGCGTTCATGTTGGAACAAAACAAATAAATCTGATGACCACAAGTATCCGTGAATTCAACCCAAAGTGCTTCCCGCCCAAGCAATTGTGGTCCGCGGCGTCTGGTTTACCATTTTTACGGCACATATCCACGTTCTCGGACGAACCGAGAACATGAAAACTGATCTTCAAACCTTTCTCGACTCTTTTGGTACAGCCCCAGTCGCGGCGGTTTGACGAAAAGGCATGTTTTCGTCAGGTTCCTTTCAAAACAACGCAGGAATACACGCCTCACATGGGGCCTTCCGCCCACAGCCCCAGACCGGAAGTGCGACCGATGCGCCACCACCGCGCCGTGACGTAACAGAGATGAGTTCGTGTGTACCGAAAAGAAAAATAAACGAGATAGTACACATGGTTCCCAGGTCAGAGGAAGCCTCGCGGACAGTTCACTGGGTTCCGAGTTCCCCCATAACAAAGCGCTTGAATTATCTTGGGTTCCTTGTGTTTCTGCCCTGTCTAGCCATTATTCAGTGAGGAAACTCTGCACATGAAGGCGGTCAAAGCTGGCTCCGGGCGGGAATTATCTCGTACAAAATGGCCCTGGACGAAATGGGCCCAAGCGCAAACACGGGAAAAATGGTCACAGGTAAATGTTTGGTGTAGTTTTCTTGTTCTTTGAAGGTTAGTCGATGTTCTGTAGTTGATGCACATTGAGCAGAGAAAAAGTAAATGTTTTGCTAAATACTTAAGTTATGAAACGTAAACCATTCTAAAGTTTATATAAGGATGTTTGATTTTAATTCGAACATATTTAAAAAGGTAGGGAATAAGGGTTGCAAGAATGCCATCTTCAGCATTTATTTAATACCAGGGGCGGCAGACATTCGATGAGGGGATAATAAGCGTGGTAAGTCGGTTCACCAACTTGTGCCTATTGGTTATAGGGGTCACGTTGCAACTGCTGTACTGACGAAAATTACTATTTGAGGCCAGACCAATCGAAAGAATTTGGGAAATGCAATAGTTTTTTTAGATATTCATTTATGGATTCTCACGTCTTTTAAGTCTGGTCTTAAAATCACGCGCAAAGGGGCGCTGCAAGCACTGCCCAGAATGACACTTCGAAAAGTACCGTCTCATTTCCATAATGTCGTCACTATCTCGGTAGCGAGTCCTTGGTGCGCCCACGGCACAAGAGACGACGTGACTGAAACGACTACGTATTTTCTTATACGTCATCGTATGCGACATTCTTTTTGCCCGGAGCTTTTTAAATCAGGATAAAAAAAATACGAAAAATGATCAATTTATATTTAGAATTTTTACATTTCTGCAAATTATTTGAATTGTTCTGGCCTCTATTAGTAATTTTCGTCAATCGTCAACCTTACCCCTAAAACCAATAATTAAAAAAGTTAATGAACAGCTTTAGTTAATTAGTCAACTTGTTATGAGAAATATATTTCATCTAATGCCAGCCGAGCCTGAAAAATAGATGGCAGAAGACAACCCCCTTTTAAAAAATCGTTTGAATTAAAAGTGAACATTCTGTATATTCAATTTAAAAAACGCTCGCTTGTCAGTAGCTGAGCCAAAGAGAAAAGGAAAGTATAGTATAAAAAAATAATATATGAGTTGATGTATAAAATAATGTATCTTTAACATATGACAGTACGAGAAAGAAAAGGTTGTTCTATTGCACGCCATCCCAAATGTGTAATATGTGCGTTATAATATGTATTTGACTCATCATGCACACGCGTTTTTGTGCAGCTTTATTGCGCTAAATTCGTAATATAAGAAAGTACGTTCTCAATATGTTACAATTTTTGTCCCACACCTATGCTAAAGTTAGAGTGCAGTCGACGCTACGATGCAGTTGGAATTC
The DNA here is from genome assembly GCA_037355805.1 of Ixodes ricinus. Classification (NCBI taxonomy): domain Eukaryota; kingdom Metazoa; phylum Arthropoda; class Arachnida; order Ixodida; family Ixodidae; genus Ixodes; species Ixodes ricinus. Next base: position 24,811 of record JAZHYW010014879.1, on the reverse strand, counting down.
AGTCAAGACCTTCTGAGATAAAGACGATGCCAATGGTACTCAGTTGACATTTTGTGTAGATGTTATCACCGGCTAGTTCAACCAAGCGCAGAGAGTGCGTCGCGACGTAGCGCTTTTAGTCTGCGCGTATGTATTTGTGTAGAGGCTTTGAGACTCCAGCTTTGTATAGTGATCTGACTTATGGAATATGCGAATCACAGCCGTATATGTAGAGAGTTTGGCCATTCGTTGGGAAGTATAGGAGACAAATGAGGAAGCGCCATTGGCCGAAAGCTGGGTGGGCGTGTTCCAGGGCGTCTTCAGAAATTCGAATGTGACCAACCAGAAGCCGGAAATAATACCCTGGCGGTGGTCGCGAGAAACAAACCTGATAACTGCATTGGAGTAACTCTCGGTGACTGAAAATATGGTACACGTGATGTTTCAATCACGCTCAGCCAAAATGATGGTGGAAGAATGCGACTAGCGGAACGATCCACAAAACCCGTACGCCAAGCGCCGAGGGCCGGGAATCCGCCGTCCGAGCGGTCACACTCTGTCCGAGCAAAACAGAGTTGAGCGGCGCATTCGTTTCTTACATCTTTCTGCATGATCATGACCAAAACAACACGTGCACTCTATTTTCAACCACAAAGAGTTACTACACTTCACTCTTACGCGCTTATTAAAACCATATACGAACATGTACCTTTGATCAGAACTGTTCCTCGCTACCACCGCTAGGGGATTCTTTTTCGGCTCCTGGTAGGTCAAGAGAGCATGCCAAGCCCTCTTTCTGAGTCTGGCGCACGCCCTGGCTCTGCCCGCGCCTCCCATTGACCAAACTCCTCTATACACGGCTCTGATGCGAATGAAAGCTATAGAGCCGAGTGAGCAGTAATACAATTTTAGTTAACTTCTGGGCTTCTTTAGCTCCTCTCTAAAATGTATGATAGAAATATATATTACATTAAAATATACCTTACACGTTTACTAAATAAAGCTTCAGAGTTGCAGTTAACTAAGATGTCAAAGGGCGTCCAAACTGTCAAAAATCACTTAGGACCATTCTGTCCGGGTTTACCTTTCGGGACCATTTTGTCCGGGACCATTTTGACCAGGACCATTTTGTTCAGGGCCATTTTTTGTCCGGACCATTTTGTTCTACACCGATCAAAACTAGGTCAAAGACAAAGTTCAGGCGAACTCGTGGAAGGTATACAACGTACAACAGTTTATCTAGAAAAATTGGGAATAGAGGAGGCAATCAGAAGTACAAAGCTTCCTGCTTGTGATTCTCTTTGTCCACACGCCACAAGGATCGTTCCCAATTCTTCTTGTACTGTGCACCAAGCAATGGCAAAGTGTGTCCTCGCACCCCAGTAAAACACAAACGATATAAATGGACCTTGAACGAAGCAAACTGAAACGCTTTTGTAGCAGATCAGTGCACTCCGAATGAAGCTTGCGTGAATTCATGCTCAAGGCGTTCTCACAAAGAAAAACCCTTTCCAGTTCTTTACAGAAAAAAAGAAAGAAACCGTAGAGGATACGGTGGGCATCTATTTCGTGCACCAGTAATACTTCCCAGACGCCTCCATTGCCTCACTTGTATTCGCGAATTTCGAGTCATAGAAAGACCGTTTCATTTAAGGAAGCTTAATTTGCCGAGCAAAAAACACAACACAAATGATTGCGTTAGAAACCGGCTGGCGCATCAAAGATAGTAGATACATATTTTTCACGTTTATGATTATACATACATGTATAGCGGGTGGTTTCAACTGCAGCAAAGCTATTCGCCAGTGATTCTACCAATTAACCTAACGCATGATGTGAGTATTGCAATTCATTTGTGTATGTCACAAATTGCAATTGTGATTCATTTTGTATATGAGCAAATATAAACAAGTGCATTACTACCGCTAGCCTGGTGTCTTCAACGTGCATCACACAGACAGGGCCGCACTCCGGTGCGATGCTCATCCAGATCGAATTGGGCACCACTGGAATTAATACCAGGATCCCTGGGTTTTGAAGAGCGAGCTCTTTCATCGGTCCTCAATCAGTATGCCCATGAATGTGTTTAAAAAGTGAGGCAGTCTTCACGACTCCAAATATTGAAAGGTGATTTCTGCTGTAGAACAACGTCACATTCAGAGTAACGAAAAAGTAACTCCTGACATTTCAGCTGAAGTCACGCGTTACATTTTTTAATATCAGTAGCTAGTAATGTACAAAAAGTTTCCACGGAAAGAAAAACCTGTTTCTCGGCCCGGAAAGAAAGAAACAGAAGCCTATTCCTCGCAGAAAGATGTAACTCGAGAATGCAACGCTAGCGGTTGGGATGTAATGCGAAAGTTTGAAAACATAACGTTACCTGGGCCAAAAGATAATTGAGAAAAACAAAATTCTGTATGAGCCGACGTCTACCTAAGTCTAATATCGTCAAAACCAGAACTTACGTTGCGGACGCTCGGGGATTTATATTAGTGAAAAGCTACTAGTGAGCAAGAAAGATAATATTGTTTTCTCTCTTCTGACAAGGTTTTCCTCTTTTCTTTTTTTTTTTCACCGAATGTCATTTTTGTTTTGAAGATATTAGGCTTAGGTGCATGTACGTTCGGCTCATAGAGAAATTTTGCTTTTCTCAATTATCTTCCGCTCTAGCTAATGTCATCTCAATCTTTCACGTTCTATCCCAACTGCTAGCGCTCACACTCTAGCAAAGTTTCTGCTGTCTGCGGTGCATAATTCATTTACCCGGGTCAAAACACGGTTTTCTTTTCTCGGGAACTCCCGGCACTTTGTTCTTTTTCGAACAGCTTACAATTAAACGGCATTTAGTTACATTTTGTCAGTAAGGTGTACATGTTTCTGTTGATGTCTACTGCGTGAGCAACGCTCACGAACAGCGCTGATCGCACGGCAAAATGTACCTTCATCTACGAATGAAACTCCCGGCGCGATTCTAAAAAGACCGTGTCACATGGATCACACAAAAGGTGTATTATGTTCGGAGCACATACACATGTTCGAAGCCGTCATGCTCGGAACATGCCTGAGGTGTGTCTGCAATAATTCGGTCGTTATGTCTGCACGCGAGCACCGCGTCCTTTGTATCAGATGTGAGCTGAGTCAGTGCGGCTTTAAGCTATGCGGAAGGCAAGTCGTCTGCTTCTTGAGCAGGAGTAGCGGTGACGTCAGAACGACGCCGAGCTCTTATTGGCTGATTGAAAACAAAAATTGCAAGTAGACCCTCAAGGCATCAAACATAAAAGATCTACCCGCCATTTTTTTTTTTTTAATCAGCCAATAAGAGCTTTGGCGTCGTTCTGACGTCACCTCAACCTCCACGAGCAAGAGGCGCACGACTTGCTCTCCGTATTCGCGTCTCCAGCTCGCCGCCTGCCCTCCCGCGGCGGAGACGGGAAGCGCTCTAGTGAGGGTTCCCCTGATTCTCCTGCTCAGCGGGCACGGCGGAACTGCTCGTGATCATGGCTCGCCAAATGTCGTTTCCGGAATGCAAACAACACTCTTCACTGTCCCAACGTTGTGCATGCAGCCGGTGATTGGATTGCACCTTATTAGAGAGTTTGAGTATTGCGCATATAAGCAAACGCAAGCGCTGTGCGTTTGCGTTAAGGGGTGGCTTGCTCACGTTTCGCGCGCGACATCGTTGCCATGCTCCGATCCAAGACCGCAATTTCGGGTTCCGCGCACGCAGCGTGGAGCCCGCAGTCAACGCAAACACACAGCGCTTGCGTTCGCTCGATATATGCAATACTAAAAGTCACTACTGTTTCACCGGACTGCAACACCAACGAAACGTGCTGCAATGAGCAGACGCGCCAGCAGGTAAGGCGTTCCTTCGAACCGGAAAGCGCTGAGGATGGCAAACACGACGGCAAACAAATATGGAAGAAAATGAATGTTAAAAAAAAAATAATTAAAAAAATAATCCTTTTTTTTTTGGGGGGGGGGGGGTTTGGTCTCGAAGGATATTGGCGGCGACTTTTTGGAAGTTTTGCCGATTGTCAAAGTCGCTACTTTAATAGCATCCTCATTAATCTAATTTTGCATGAGTTTCTCACATTAGTTAGGGTTTTGTCATTGATTTTACAGACTTTATTTGTTTTATAACTTGGTAATTAAAAAATGCCGTGCTGGCACCAATGATGATAATTAGCCCTTTTTTAGATTGTCATACTTTGTTCGCGCGATTAAAATTAGATCATATAAGCAACTAATTATTTTAGAGCTCGAGAAAATGGAGTTATTAAAATATCTTGATATTAATATTTATATTATTATTAATACAAATCGCGGCAGTGTATGCCCCCACTTACGCTACGATCACAGAAATGCGCCATTTAACCATCACCGTTTTTTTCTGAAAGGTTGTCATTCTGTTTTCTTTTTATCACATGAAGACCTGACATCGTTGTCGCTATCAGATAGACCAACAGTCTATTGACGACTGGATTCAATATGAACTCGTCGCGTCACGCAGTTGCTTTAAAACACGCATAAACTTCAGCTGCCTACCACCAGACTCCGGCTTTGAACTTGGCAGTGAGAAATCAGCGTTTTATAACGATTCATGCGTTTTGTGAACATATCGGGTAAGCTGGATTTGCTCTGTCGTTCTTCGCTCTGGGGAAAGATATTAAAGCAATTAATCTTCTGAATGCCCCAGAAGCCATTGAAGAGGCACGCAGTTCATTGTTTCCATATGACAATTATGTGAGGCCAGAAAGGATAGCAAGAACGCACAAATATCCGCGCTGGGTTTATCAACAACTACAGACATTATATATGTTACGCTCTAAGGTGTATAAAAGACCCCGTCCCCAAAGGGGACGAGACGTTTCTGCTACGCAACCTCTTTAGCTTAATAATTACGCGTGTGAGACACATTTTGAGTTATGAAAGGATCTGAAATTAAGACCGATACCGAGAAATGAAATCCCAAAATAAAGGTAAGTTTCCTGGTTTTGCTCAGGAATTAAAACGTACCTACCTGGCCTCAATCTTACGCTAAATACTGTTTTTGTTTTCAGGACCAAAAGAGGTGACCTGCGCTTATGCCCACCCTAGCTCCCTAGTATTACCAGAAATAATTTGGGTCGCTCGGTGAAGCCAGCACACTAGACAGAGCTCAGCAGCGGCACGCGCCTCCGACCCTCACTACAACCGGCCACCTTGAAAAACGAGTGGCGCCACCAATAGTGAATTGGAGTCGCGAATAGCAATGGCGAGACGTTGTCTGAGATAAAACATGAGACAAAATGCAAAAAAGAAAACGAACGACAAAACAGAAACGACGGAGAAAAATAAACAAACATAACGATATCACGAAAAAATTAGTCAACTTGAAGTAAGGGACGAGACTACAAAAACAAAGGTCCCTTACAAATACAAATCCTACCTTGCACCTAGTAAGACAATCTGCGCGTGGATAATGAGCGTGACGTTGGGCCTGCTCAGTCTCAAAACAAAGACCACCTGTTTTTTTGGTGAACTTTAATGAAACTCATAATTGACTCGCATCCATATTTTTCATACATGTGATTGTGTGCGCAGTTTATTTGAAAGGTAATGCATTATTCTACGCATTTCCCGGTTCCAAAAGGGCATCACCTGAATTTAGGACTACCGCTTCCTGTAAAAAGTAATATGTGTTGTGATGAGGAGCAACGATTATAATTAGCTCGAAGGAGAGCATCTTTATTATCGGGTCAGCGAGCGCTGCTCCCTGCGTGCCCAGGCTCCAAAGCTATACAAGCAAACCAGATGTTAAGCATGGTGATGCTGATTTGCGGAAGTTGCTCATTACCTAGTGCCACCGGGCGAAGCAAATGGCTGCGAGCTATATCTTTGTTTCTTTTCTTTATCGGTTTCTCCCGGCGAATGCAACGGTCGGAGGAGAGCTTTGAGCGCCAAGAATCTCGGAGGCTGCGGTACAATGCATAGCATATGAAAAAGTACTCATGACTAAAAGAAGTTTATACGAGTTTAACGTTTTGTGATTACAAAATGAAAAGAAGGCATGAGTGTGTAAGAACAAACAGCCTATGTACCTACCTTCTTTATGTTCATTTCGTTTGTGCAAGTTCTCAACTACCAGTGATAAGAAAGATGGAATCGTGCCGCTTTCACAATATATAAAGTGTCCGAGTCGATCCGAGCGTACATCGGACCAGCCCCACAACTCCTGGCGTCGCGCCGAGAAATCTCGGATAACTGCGAGGTCTTGTGAAATTATCAGTAAAGGTCTATTGAGCTCTCAAATCTCATTTTTCCGCACTGTATACCGCTAGCGCTAAGGACCGTATGTCAAAGTTTCAAAAAGAAGCGTTATCTTATTTAAAAGTTATAGGCGATTTTCTGAAACTTTCGAAGCGAAGACAGGGGCCTGTTCTCTATACTTCGCGCTATTCAGCCCTGTGTATCCGTGGAGTTGTTGGCCACCACTTTGCTATTGAAAATTTCCGAAAATTGTTTATAACTTTTTCCACAAGAGTAACAATTCGTTTTGAAATTTGGGAATGTGGTTTGGACCGCTAGCTGTACATTCGGCGAAAACTGAGACGTTCCAATAGGATAAAAATTGGCTTCGCAAACCACTGTTGTTGGTTGTCTATCAATTGCGATAGCATTCGTCATGTTTACCTCTTTTGTTACTAGGCCTTGGAGGACGTCTAGCGCGACATCTAGGTCAACCGTTTATGCAGGGATATGACGAAGAAGATCGACTGACATTTTGCCGATCGTGCGTCATGATATTGAAGCGAGGTTGCGCTGATTTATGTTTTTTTTGACATGATGAATAAATGATTTTAAGGTCGTTATGTGTTTTTACGCCAAATTTAGTGGAGAAACTAAGTTGGGGCATAGGTCACGTGTGTAAGCTATTTCCGTTAGATATGCGAGGAACCTGCATTTGTCTGTAGGTCCCGTGACGTCATGTCACGTGGCATCATTTTCCCCACCGATTTCAGCGGAAAAACTGTATTGGTGCAAGGGGTCAGGTGACGTAAATGTTACGCTAAATTTAGCTGAAACCTAAATTTTCTGTACGTCCCATGACGTCCGTCACGTGACATCAATTTTCCCGCCGTAAATTTAGCGTGAATCCGCATTGGTGCATAGCTTGCGAGACCTCAATTTTCCGGCTAAGTTCGGCTGGAAAACCGGTCTACCTGTAGGTTCATCATGTCAGTCACGTGGCATTAATTTTCCCGCCAAATTTAGCGGGAAACTGAATTGGGGCACAGGTCACGTACAAGATTATTCGCTAAATTTGTGGGAAATTAAGCACAAGAGGCCAGAAAAGAGTCCAGAAAATCCACGAAATCAGGGGGGGGGGGGAGGTAGCTACAGAATGCTGTCGCATTAAAACGCCCGAAAGACGACGGAACACCACAGAGCGCTGCGCGCTCCGGGGAGAGTGCCCTCGATGTCCCTCTGTTTAGGGTGATGCCATCGTTTGTGGTACCCGATGCCGACAGCACGCGCTCACAGGGAAAAAAATACCAAAGAAATCGCCGGAAACAAAATGCTCTGGCTGGCAACGCAGTCAACGCCGCGTGCGCGTGCAGGGACACGCTCTTTCACGCGCTTGAGAACAAAAATAAAAAATAAGCGTTAGAAACAAAATGGCCAGATGTCATCATACCCCAAGCAAAGCGCACATGAGAGCACCCTGGCTCGGGGATGTTCGTCGTCCTTTTAGCGCTTTTATGCTTACAGTGAATCACCATCTATACTGCATTCACCCTTTAGCTGAGACTACATGAAGCTCCGAATTCAGCGCGAGCTTTCTGCTTTGCTAATACCCGTGCCACACGGGCAACTCGAATGCCATTTACAACGAATGACATTTGAGCGGACGGCCAATCAGCGCGCGACACTCCGGGCGTAGCGCATTTCACGCGCGACAGATTGCGAGTTGATTCGCTGATCACACAAATGGCATTCGTTGCAAATGGCATTCGAGTTGCCCGTGTGGCACGGGTATTACGCAAGTGTGAACCCGCAGGCACGGGCAATTAAAGCAGTGCGGAAGCCAGCGAGCTCATGCTGAAGGCGGAGCTTCTAGTCTCAGCTTAAGGGTTAACGGACTCTTGGCGAGGAGATCAAACTGTGGGCGGGGGAGGGGGGGTGCGGCGGCAGCCAACAACTTTGATGTCAGCGCTCGCCTAGCGTACGCCGCATCCTTACTGCGCTCGCTGCGTATTTGTAGCAATATGGTGCGCACTTGCTGCGTGCCGCAGTGCTCGAATCGGAGGACTGCACCACGCACGCGACAATGCTGACACTGTCCGCCGTCGGCTCTAGCTGGTCCAACGCTGCACTCGATGACACGATCGCAGTAGAGCACGTCCTCTCCTTCGACGAGACACCGCTTGCTTTCGCCGATGTCGCCCATGATTGTCGCAAGAGACAGGGAAGCAGAAAAGTGACGTGCTTGTTTTGTGAATCATTTAGAAAAACAAGCCCTGCCGTTCTCATTCTTTCAATGACTACTCCAGTTCATGAGTTGCGTGCAGCAGACGCTAAAGCACAGGCGCGTGCGCGTGTCTTTCAGATTGTGGAGGCCGCGCTGCCTTGGCCTCCACGTGCCCGGTGCCGAAGCCCGCATTCCCCGACGATGTGAACACTTGTTGACTCCGTCATTGTATCCAGTTCCGAAGTCGACATTCCCCGCCAGTCTGGGACCCTCGAACCCCGCCACGTAAACAGCGCCGAGGACGGCATATCCCGCTTGCCTAACGGCGAACATCCGTTGAGTTTCGCGTTACAGTACCAAGCCGGGATTCCTCGCCAGACAGGCGCCGTATCGCTCGCCCGTGAACGTCGCCTCATATGGGCACGAGAGCCTCGATTGGAGCGTGAGGGAGCGGGAGCACTCGCGAAAGGAAGAGAAAATTTGAAACGCCATGTGCCCCCGCCCTAACCGCGCCTACGCCTTTGCCTTTGCTGCACACAACTCCAGAGGTAGAGTGTAGAGAAACGCGTTCGGAACGCTTTTAGCCAGACAGTCGGCGTTCCGCGTCGCCGCGCACTCTCGTCTCCTCCTCTCTCTCGGTTTCTGCCCGCATAGTTACTGAACAGGTCTCTTGTGTTATCCATAAGACGACTTGAAGGGAGAAAGCTCAAGCGCCGATGCAGCGCGCTCTCTGACGACGCACTTTTGGCGCCGTTTCATTGGCTAAAGCGCGAAACACATGTACGACGAAACCGTCCGATCCGACGTCCGATCAGGCAATACGACGGTCGGAGGCGAGGCTTTTCGACGCTCTCCGGTGCTACGAAAACCCTCGCCCCCGAAGGTCATTCTGGCAGGTCGCAAGCCGGATCGGACGGTTTCGTCGTACATGTGTTTCATTGTGGCGACTCGGACAGCTGCTGTGGTCCCGGTGACAGCGAACCTCCGATGCAGCGCGCTCTCTGACGACGTCACTTTTGGCGCCGTTAATCTCACGCTCACGGCAAGTCTCACGCCCACCTCTTCAACGCTGCACGAGCAAGGGTGTCCACCTCCTCCCGCTGGGTTTGCGCCGCGCGCGCGCCTTCGCCGATTCTGGCACAGGTAACTCCATCTCGTGGTCCAGTGGCGAAGCGTGGGTTATGGTACCTTTCGTGTTGCCGACGTGTTTTCGCTCAAGGATTGAACGATGAGTCATATAAGGCTTTCACCTTAAAAACACGGACGCCGCGCCTGCCACGCGGGCGGCCGACATGACGCGGCTGGCCCGGCTTCTGCCTATAGCGCTCCGCTGCATCTGTGAACGATATTCGATTGGAATATTTTCCACTTTACACGAGCTTACTGGCACTACCTCCATTCACCGTAGGATGTACCGCAGGGAAGGCTACAAGCAGCGAGCTCCTTGCTCTGGGGCAAATCTCGGTGGCACAAGCTCACGTGCATTGGGGAGCTGCCAACGCTATGAGCTCGCGCTCCCTAGCCTTCGCACACAACGCCTCTGGCCAAGAAACTCTTGTTGCGGTGCTATTTCAAGGACAAAAGCGAGCGTTTTCATTCAATCTCTCCTTCGCAAAACTTGACGAAGTAGCTGGGCGGTCGCAGTACCGCCCAGTGACTATACTTGAATGCGGCTCATAGATTGGACCCGAGCATTGCGTGGGCACTCGATTTGGGCACGTGATAATCGATAGCTCGAGAAGCATTCGAATAGTGGCACGTGTCCAATCGCTGCTATGACGACAATAGCCGAATCATAACAATGTCTGGAACCCAGCGAGTGTACTGTGCTGGCCAATCCCAGCACGTGGCTATGATCAACAATGGCGGGATATAGTTGGCTCCAGATCACGTGGAGGATCGGTGACCCAGCGGGCTAGTGTATAAACACACACACAACCCAATTTGTTTTTCCATATCATGTGGCCGTTTGTTCTGACTGCGAGTTGAAGGGGTGAACGCTGCTCGTCTTTCTTTAATTTTTTCTGCGACTTCGGTTGCGTGTGGTTAGCAACCAACGGGTGTTTCAGCTCATTAACGTGAGGGATCCGTTCTAAGCGGTATTTGCGCAAAGTACAAAAATCGTTGCAGCGCCCCTTTAAGCAGGCCTTTCCTGTATCTATAGGTGGTGTTGGTAGGGCCTTGGTACCAGCTCCCGACTAAAGAAACCAAACGGAACTCCCTCAACCCGTTGCGGCAATAGAGTCAGCTTTTTTTTCCGCTACACTTCTGCAGTGTTGTGCCCGTTACCGAAAAAAGTAACAAATCGGCTACTCGTTAGTTTGGTAAAAATTAACGCGTTTGGAGCTACGTTATTTCTTCACAAACGTAACGATATACCGTTACCGTTACTTTTCAAAAATAACGAACGTTACTTGCAAATTACTTTTGTGTTCGAGTACATATGTTTGGCAGAGATGTGTTCGCTTACAAACATGCCTTCGGTCTCGTGAAGAGAAAACTTTCACGAGACCAATCGAAAGTCAATCGGCTTTTATAAACTACAGCATGCGAACGGGGACTGCTGGAACACAACAGCCAACCAACACCCCTCATCTTCACGCCGGTTTTAGTAACAGTCCGGTTCATACTATTACCAGCGGCTGATTTACTTCCACTATGTGGAACAGGACGCCGGTTACTATCACACTGGTGATCATCACTTGCTGCCGCTTGCCAGCAGTCGCTCGTAGTATTTCTGCGAAAAAAAAGAAGATTTTGTGTTCGTAAGTTCTCTTTCCAGCGCTTCAAACTTCTTAATTTTTTTATGTATGACCTTAGTGAAGTAAAAGACTAATCACGCGAAAGATTCTCTCTTGTGCAAAAGTGGGTCAGAACTTCAGGCGGCTAGGGGGAGAGCGCGAGATGAAAAATTCCACAACGGGTGCTTTTTTTTTGTAAGGAGGGAGGAGGGAGGAGGGGGCTGTAACGCAGTCGTTCGTTTAAGCCCGGTGGGTGGTGACACTATGAGAAAAAGAAAAGAAAAGGACGACAGAACGGAATTAGCTGGGCAGCCTGAAGGTTTGTTTCGCCTTCGAGAAGCAAGAATATTGTCGCCTTTTAACGGATGTCTCGTTTCGGCAGAAAGTTTTTTTAAATTTTAAGATTACTCTAGCCGGATGCTGGTTCGATGCAACGATAAGCTTGTAGAATTTTGAGATGGATGGGTGAATAGATGGACTGATAAGTGGAAGACCTAACGTTTTAGGAAAGGTTCAGAAGTCTAGCAGCAAGATACGGCATTGCCTGGCATTGTGTGCCTGAGCGCAAGTAGTTGCCCTCGAGCAGAGAAGCTAGATCCTCCATTGGAGCTTTAGTGTCCTAAATTTGCCCTTAACGTCTCCAGAAGTTATGCAAAGATTTTTATTCCAAACATTAGATCAGGCGTCGTGACCTTTTCTAAATACCTAATGTATTTCACCAGCTTTGGTCAAAAGTATCGAGTAACGTAATTTGATAGCCGATACTGTAAAAAAAGTAAATTTGCGCTCTTTTTACTCGTTAGTCATTCAGAATACTAACGAGTACGTTACCGGCTGCTAGCGGAAAATAACGCGTTACCAGTAACGTCGTTACTATAACGCGTTACCTCCAACACGCTTCTGTCGCTCTCTCTTGCGCTCTTTCTCTGGGGAAGCCCGGAGCGTGCTCGTTTCACAGAGCAGAGCATTGCTCTATGTCTGAACACGTGATGTTCTCACTGGGAGTAACACTCCCGCTGAGAGGTGCTACTTCCAGCGGGAAAACCCGCTGGGAGTAACACGGAGGCACCTCGAGGAAGAGGCTTGGCTGGCGCTGGTGTCCAATGAGTGAGGAGACGAGCGCTGCGTCAGAGTCTGGCTCGCAGTCGGCCTGTTGACCTCTAATGCCTGGTACCTTACCGGGTATGGTTAAGTGCCAGCTATGTAAAACATTCCGTGTTAAATAAGTTTTTAATTTCAATAGGTTATTTGGAGAAAGCGCAACGTTCTAAATGCAGTCCAACTTACTTGAACAGTGCATCTTGATGGCCTGTTGAAAGGTTCTGCATTGAATGCATTACCCACGACTGCGACAGTCGCGACCACTCCGACGTTTACGAACACCGTGTGCTGCAGCACGGGACACTGGTCGTGTCCTGACAGACACGCAGGTTTGAAGCGCGACAGCTGCATTTCCTGCCGCCGTCATCTCTTTCTGCCGTGCCTAAGTATAATGTCACCGGAGCGGTGTCCTTCTTTAGAATAAAAGCGACCGAGCAGGCAATGTTCTTTCTTTATAGACAAGAGCCGCACTTATTTTTATCATGCGAGGCTGTAAAGGCCGAGCGACAACGAGAAAACGATAGATGGCCACGGGACGGCGTCGACTTGCACAACAGACGGTCCTAGTAAGCAAGATTACAAGTGTTGCCTCGTATGTTTTCTCGAATAACACAAACAATGCCATTTTAGCCGCGATACAAAAACAGAAATTCATAATTTTGAGATACAGACCCTGCTCCATTGATGATAACTTTCTGAAACTTCCATACTTCGAAGCACAGCTCCAAATGGAGTTCTTACCAGTCCTTAAACATAGACGCACGCATGAAGCACGCGACAACAAAGGCAATGCACAAGACCAACCACGAAAAAAAGTGTAGTCGCACCAGTATAAATGACACAAACAAATTTGAAGGCGCACGCTTTTATACTTTCTTGAAGCTGTGGCTACGACGTCGCCACGTATATGGGTGGGTCTTCCACTACCATGGACATCTTCTTATCGAGCATGCCTGGGCCCATGCCACACTACGACGGTGATGAACTCTCATCTTCATCGTACTCCACATGTATATCTGAACATTAACCGTGTCAACCAGGCCGACGCCTATTCTCGTCGAAATGTTTAACAACTGGTCGTAAAATCGGGACCGGCATATGATTATCTCCTTACACGTGATTATACGTGATATATCTTATATATCACGTATAATCGATATACCTTTACACGTTATACATTTACACGTGATATATCTCCTTAACACGTGATTGGTCATTTGCAGCTGAATATGAATTATTCCTTCCCTCTGCGACGGAAAGCTAAACTTGATCTAACTTCGTGCACAGTCTAGGACCGAGACGTTTCGGTGCTACGTTGCCGTCGCATGTCGTTGTTGCAAGCGCTCGCCATCACCCGGGACGCAGGTGTGAACTTATCGTTTCGATACCCGCGCAACATACGCCACTTCTAAAATATGACTTACTATTAGCCGCCTCATATTAGTGGGAATGTCTTAAAATCTAAACGTTTAAAGTCTGGAATTCTGTTTTAACGGTAGGCCTATACTCCCTGAAATTTGTCCCTTCTTAGCTACGTTTGATGATCGGGCTACACTCTCGAACAAAGGGTGCATTCTTACACCTTTTGTGCCATATAATACACCCCGAAACTTCAGTTCGACGCAAAGCGCTGCTGACGCCAAACCGGCGGTTCCAACTTTCAAGAGCGGCTCGATATAGCTGAGTTGTACAACTCATACAAATATCTAATGTTACGTGTTAGTGACTATAAAAAAAAATAATCCGAGTTTTTTGGCTCTACTTTAAACCCTCAGTGTTTTCTTTCTGTAGTCTATGATGCGTACCTTTTGCTGTTTATTAAGTTATTTCGCACCGTTATCAAGCCACTTGTAAAAGTTGCGGCCGTCTGTTCCGACTACAGGGCGCTGTACGTCGAACTAAAGTTTTGGGGTGCATTATATGGGACAAAAGGGTGTAATAATACACCCTTTTTTAGAGTGTATTTAGTAATCTACGATAGCAAATTCAGCGCAAAAGGCGACGCGGTACTGGAACAGTCTCCGCGTGTGTGTCATTTCCTTATCCTCGTCCTTTCGTTCAATTTGCTGGCCTACCTCATAATCTACCTGATATATTTTCTCCCTACATTTAGCGCAATAATTGAATTGAAGTATAATGATACACAAATTTAGGCCGCGTCATCGTGTAAAGTCACGTGACGTCGCGCGACGTAGTCACGTGACACTAGTGGCTAGCAGAAAGCGGTTCACCGCTAAATCAAGCGGGGAAAACTGAATTGGTTTATACTGATGCAGGGTTGTTCGTTTTCGGGTAAAACCCGATTTTACCCGATTTTTACACCCCGAACATGTTTCAGGAGAATCGGGTTAAACCCGATTTCTCCCCGAATTCCAAAACCACATAACCAACCTATTTATTTTTACGCCGCACGGAGTTTGCGGTGCACACACGCTATCTACCCTACCTCGGGACAACAGTGACCTATAGTTCATTTCGCAAGCTGCGTGCAGCACTGTGGACGCTACACGGCTCTCAACCAACCGCCCAACGAGCGCGCCTAACTCACCGTGACATTCTACGGAGGCCGGCTGAAGAAAAGCGACAATAGGCGTTGGGGCCTCGGAGGGACATTTCCGTCCCCCCGCTGTGCAGGTGGAACCGCCTCGGCACGCCACGTAGCTTCGGCCCTGCTGCACGCAGCTTGTGAAATGCACTATCAATCCCCCTTTGACCGCTGTTAGGTGTCGACGCCCAGCAGGGTCTCTCGGGTAGCATGGCCATCTCGCTGGCGGTCTACCTTTCTCACGAACAACGTCCGAGCCAGTCAGTCGCGTAAACAGATCGGGACAACTTAACAGGTTTATTCCATAGCGAAATATCTGATCGAAGACGACCGTCCCTCGAACGGTCGGGGTTCTTGTTGACACCTGAGGGAGAGGAGGATTCCATGGGAGGTGCTTCCCTTGAAGCGACCGACGGCAATCGGAGCTGGAAAACCCTGATGTCCCCCCGATTACCAGCTTGAAACAGATCCCTAATTTTAACACGTTAGCATTAAGAAGCTCGTAATACCCTGCGATAAAAAAAAAACGAATGTATTACTGAGTACATTTGTAAATTTAACCCGAAAAAACCCGAATTTCGGAATGTTTCCACAAAAAACCCGATTTCTCCCCGATTATCAGCTTGAAAAATAGCACCCGATTTTATCCCCGAATTTAAAAAAATATAAAGCCCGAAAACGAACAACCCAATAAAATTATACACTAATTAGCCACGTTACGCCACGCGATGATATAGGAAGCGCTTTTTTGCTACATTTGAGGTAAAAGTTGATTGGTACATACAAGTTCAACAATTCTGGTTGCATCACGTGACGTGACATGTCACGTGACGTATTAATAAACAATATGTTATTCTTTATTCCCAGAAACAAGTGTTCAAGGGCTTCAACACAAACGTAAACAATCGCCGCTTAAATACTGCATTATGTGCATTTATTTATATTTATTTACGCATTTATTTACCGATGACTTTCCAGAGCCCGAAGGCATTAAAGAAGAGGGGTGGGAAAAAAGCGACAATATAGAAAACAAAACAAATTCACTTAACAATTAAAAACAAATACTTCCGACTTGCATAACAACACGAACAATTTGTGGTAGACGCTTCGTCTCCTATGTGGGAGACCAGGCATGTAGCCAGGATTTTGTTTCCGGGGGGGGGGAAGGGGGGGGCGCCCATGACAAAATGCTGTATGAGGGGAGGGGGAGAGGAGGTCCCGCAAAATGGAAGATTTCGGAGGGGCCCGGCCCCATGGGCTCTGGAGGGCCTGCGGGAGACATTGTCAGTGCAGTTAGAACATTCGATTGGGGCTACCAGCAACCAAGGAAGAAGCGAGCCTTTGGTTGCTGGTATGCTGGGGTCGGGTGTTCCTGGTTGCACTGATGATGTCTCCCGCATAGGAGACAAAACGTCTGCCCTTAAATTGTTGGTGTTATAGAATTCGGAGGCATTTGTTTTTAATCATGATTTCCGGGCTTTGGAACATTTTTGCATTCACTTAACAAGCAAGTTAAACAGGATAAAAATAATTATACGCAGCATTTCTTAAAGTTGGAGCTCTCGCGCTATCTCAAGTACCGCGTCGAGAAGACGATTCGAGTGCAGGAAACGTTCTGGCGAAAAAGACCGAAGAAAACGTGATGTGTGGCAGTGAGCAATGTCAACTTTATATCGACGGTCGAAGCGCGATGAGATATAAGATGGTTGTATTGTTTAAAGCTGAAGCATTGACGTGTTAAGAAAATAAATATTGTCAAATAAGCGTAAGCGTGGCACCTTCCTGCGGAGAGAGATAGGTCAGGTAAACGCAGATTAGATTTCATAGCTGATAGACTGGATGTACGGTGACGAGTTATGTAATATGAATCGAGCAGACCTGTTTTGAAGGGCTTCAAGTGTTGCTGCAAGTGTCTTCTAGGTCCCAGAGAGCTGCGGCATATTCAAGTTTACTTTGGACCAAATACTTATAATGAGTAGTTTTAAAGGGACACTGACACCCTCCAAAAATGTTTTATTTTTTATTTTTTGCCAGGTGATTCATTATTGTGTCGGAAGACTACCCAATTATTATTTTGCTGCAGAGTCACGTATATTTTTAATAAAGCCAAAAAACGCAACTGCTTGACACCGAAACCGAAACCTCCGCACGGAGGTCGGAGAACTATGGAGGATGAGAGAGAGCCGGAAGTCACGTAGCTGCACCCAACTGTGGCTTTTTTTTTTCTTTTTTTTTTTTTTGTGCGCGCAGCAGTCGTGATGCGTTATGGGAACCGTTTGCCGCGTGCGATTCCTTTGCAGTTATGTTTGTTCCGCTCGCTGTTCTGTACTTCAAGATGAGTTGTTTTGTACATTGAAGAGTTGGAAATGAGTAGTGAGTGCCCGTGGCGAATTCCTCGTGATCGGATCCGAAAAGAATACTCCCAAGATGTTGCGTGAAGAGCTGCCTCACATGTCCTGCGTCCGAAAAATGTGCCATTGTGCGGCAGAGTCTGCACAAGTTTCCGAAAGATCAACGGGATCGGGACCAATGGCTGGCTGCAATTCCTGTAGAACAGTTACGGGCACCTCGGAAAGCGGACGCTACCCGATTCATATGCTCCTTGCATTTTGGGGAAAGTGACTACATTGAGTTCGCAGGTGTCAAAAAGGGAATCCCATACCATTTAGTTCAGCGACGTATCATCCACAACATTTTTTTTTTTCAGTGATAATTGTAAAAAAAGATACGTAAATATCGCAAGATGTATGACAAAAAAAAAGGTCACGTTTACATTAGGGATTGAACCTGGGCCCATTGCGTGTGAAGCGGACGTCTATCCACTGAGCTACTGGGGGAACTCTCCGTGGTAATGCAGCCGGTCTACTGTCAGGTCGAAAAGTTTGCTGCTGATTTCCCTCCAGCAAAGGCACCCCCGGCTCGAAGTCGGGCAGCACCACGCATTGGCCACATTCGCACCTAGCAAAGAAATAGTAACGCGTGCACATTCAACTCGAAGTACGCACTTCGTGCTTGACGTTTGCACGAGCGATGTCTTCAGCCACGAGAAGGGGAAACGGCTCGGCGACGTCTTCGTGCAAATCGGCTTGTGGTCGGGCGTGTCGTACGGGATGAATACCAGTTTTTTTGATCGGTCCAAAATTTATCTTTCGAAGGAAGACAGATTCGCCGGTACCGCGAACGACAGCTCTGAAGTAGAGGTCCCACGTCCGTCGTCCGCTGCCATCGCCGTCCAGCCCTCGAGACGCTACGTCCAACTGAAGTTTTGGGGTGTCGTATTTAAGACATGGGGTGTAAGGGCAACACCCTTTTTTTAGTTTGTACTGTACTTCGCGGGTTTATTATAATTATCGAGGCAAATTTAATTTTTAACTTTGAGTTTTGATATAAAGAAAGCAACCGTAAGTTTTCGCGTGTTTTTCGCGAAATATTTTTTTTACTACGTAACGCATTGCGTTTTTGAAGGACGTAATTGTCCCAGCCCATTTCCCTCGGCTAAGAGGGCCCAAAAAAGGGAAGGTCTCCATGCGTGTCAGTCGGCAGTTGAGCGGGGCGCTTGAATTCTCCGAGCTCGGCGTGGCTGTTTACGCGCTGTACCGGTGCCTGGCGGGAAGCCGCAGGGCGAGGCCGGCCAACGTCGAGGCGTCGGCCGCCGCCTCGACGACAATAATCGATGCCTGCAGCGGCGGTGGCGGTGCTGGGACTCCTCGCAGGGTGGGAACACGGACGCCTCTCTCGTTCTCGTCCGTGGTTACTTCGCTCGTTTGCTCGCGTGAAGGACTGCGCGCGCGGGCGTATAGCTTGGGATTCTGCCGCTCGGAATGCGAAACGAGAAACTCGGACGTGTCAACATCGGAAAAACGCGTACCTTGTTTGCTACGCTGGCTTTCTTCGCGGTGTGCACCCGGCGATAACGTGAATTTGGAGCGGTGAAAGGGATCAGCCCCGACGTCCGTGCGTCCTCGGCCTGATCAGTGGGACTAACTATCCATCTGGCTGTTTTTTTAGAAATTACTCCTAATGATGGTATCTTAAAAAAAAAAAAAAAGTCAACCCGAAGCGAATGGTACGTTAAAAGAACCATGCCACGATTTTATTTCTACCCTAGTGTATGAACGCTTCGATTAAACGGCTCGCTTTCATAAGGAACAAGTATCAAGTTCTATGTGCGCGTTGTTGTCGCAAACAGAGATTCACGTGACTCACATTTCTTTCTTCTCACCTACCCATTTACATCCAAGCGGATGGTAACGCATTCTGGGAAAACATGAAAAATTTGATCTTCGGGCTGATCGCTCTTGTCACGCGTAAAACACAGTGGTGCCTCATGCCTTAGACAGAGAACCAGAAAACAAAAGCGGCCGCCAGTCTTCGGATTCGGTGGCGTAAAACAGAGGCCCCGGTATTGGTGACGTGCACGATCGAAAGCGTCGCTGTGGTCGGCCTTCCACGATTGGCCGAATGCTGAGTATGACGTCAGCAAAGGATTTCTTATCGACAGAAATAAGAGGAATGTAAGCAACACGAAATTTGACGGTATAGGCAGTGTTCGTTTCGAGGGCAATGATTGCAAGCCTCGCACCATGTTAATTACGAACAGCATCGAACTTGTTGTTCGGAAGCTAATGTCGTCACGAGAGGGAACCACAGGAGGCGCGCTACCAAAACATCTCGCCGCTAATAGCCCCTGCTAGAGCCCCGGCTATCGTTCACGAGTTGATCGCGTGTGAAAAATAAACGTCACTCGGTTTCCACAGAGTTACTGGATCCTGGGAAAGTATCGCTAGGTCCCCTGCATTATCGCCATTTTGGTTCATTGAATGATCATTTTCTCCTTGACCTCTCCATTCTTGGCGAGCCGATTCAAAGACCCGGAGACAGGTTGCTTTATAAAGACATTTCTTGAAAACCAAAACGTTATTATGCGCACACCGGCGAAACTCGCACATCTCGCATCGTCGCCACATGCGGCGTCGGTGTTTGGCAGCAGTAAAAATAAGTAATAATCGATATATTTGCGCAGTAACAACTGCGCATCCGGCGGTGTGCCAGGCAAAGCAGAGAGGTAAAAATTCTCACGCAAATGCGCCTGCTCGCTCACCGCCGAGTACGTTAAGTAAACAAGGTGAAAGCACAGAAATGAGAAGCACAGCACGAAAATAATTCTCGTGTCTTGAAACACGGAAGAACAATAGTATTATTCTAAGAGATATTTGGAGATAAGCATGATCAATAAGTTGATTGCACGCACAGTGCCAAGGACGCCTATATTGGCCAGGATCTTTTTTCAGTACGATGATGCTCCATAGCGATACGGTGGTTAAAGGAGAGGTGTCAGAATCGGCGAGCGAGAGAAGCAGCAGCCGGTCAGATGCAGAGGTGGCGCTGCTGTCGACACTAAGATGCGTCGTCTGCTCGCATCCGCTGCGATTCGGCTGCTGTCTTGCACCGCCAGTAAGTGTCGCGTTCGATATGCGGTCCTTAAGATACTTTTGAAACTTAAACTATGTTGATTTTGGACATGCGGCTAACGTAACGCTAGAATAATCCTGCCATTGCTTTTGCCCTCCTCGTCGAAGTCGGGAACGGCAAAGAGGGAGGCCTCTTCTTTTTTTTCTCGCACAAAGGTACCCCCCCCCCCCCCCGGTCCATCCGGGAGCAAAGTAGTGTGTTTGCGGGGGATTGGGGTGGAGATCGAACAGTCACGCTTCTAGCGGTACGGTTCAGCTGTGGGGACAACAAACCGAATTTTCTTGTTTGTTTTTGATCAGAGAAATCGAAGATTACGATTCGAAGGCCGCTCCTCGTGCGACCAAAGTACTGGTCAGAGCGAGGCGCTCGTGCCCAGACCGTGCTAGGCGAGCTTCAATTTCGTTGTTATGCTGTGTTAGTAAACACTGGACTGTGGGGGACGAGAAGCTCAATAAAGCGCCATCTAAAGTTTGATTCTCCCGCTTCAATACACACTAACGAAAATATACCCAGATGGGCGTAAATCGCTTCTGTCCTCTAGCGCATTCCCATATGGGAGGTTTTTATACTCTCAGGGTGAGACAGGTGAAACAGGTTTTGGAGCAATTTTTTGGAGCAGAGAAATCTGGATTTTGGAGCAGCTTAGGAGCACGGAATTTCGTTTTAGAGCAGCGGTTCATGCATCTTGGAGCAACTTCGGAGCAGAAAAGTTCACAGTTTGGAGCAGAGTAGGAGCAGAAAATGTTAGAGCAACTTATCAGCAACTGAAATCATAAAAAATCTGACTTAAATCACATAAATCTGATTTTTTCTTCTTTATACGTTATCTTTTTTCACCCTGGTTCCAATAAGTCATCAGCGCCGATACGCACCGTAATAAAATATAAAAGAAAAAAAACGGAAGAGGCAAACCCGGAGTTCAATGCGCATAGATAAGGACAAGAAACACAGGCTTGCTGCAAAGTTAGGTGGGCACCAAGTACCTCAAGCTTAACGAACTGGTGCCAAAGCGCGATTGTAGTGCAAAACTTTTTAAAGCGGTGATTCGAGAGCATGAACAGGGAAGCACGGTTTACTACAACCAGACATCCATCGGACGCTCGCAGAAAGGACGTGCAGATAGAAAAAACTCTGCCACAAAAGTGACTTCCAAGGTAATTAGTGAATTGGTAGGAAAAACTGTGAGCAGCACATGCGCGCTAAGTACGGGTGTGTGACCGATTCATTCGATTGTTCACGCACTGGAAGCACATGTGGGATAACCGAAAGTACTCATGGCGACGTCCATTTTGACTAGAAGATTACGGACATGAATGACGCAATTACTACAATGGAGGCGCTCAATAGCACCTTTAAGAAAAGGTTTACTCTCAAAACAAAAGAAATACTTGCTCATCTTGATAGCCCAGCGTCACACCTCGCGTGGCCAGACAGCGAGACCGTGTGACAGCACACCGGTAGCATGCAGTCACAAATGACAGGGGAAGATAGAAGGAAAATCGGGAAAAGACCACGTATCCTAGGTAAGGCTGCAGCTGAAATCTTTGAATCCGGCGGTTGCTTCCGCCAGCCTGAACCCGTGCTACAGTGAACTGTAACTTTACTATGACGAGATTAAATGTTGCCAACCAAGCTCTCGTTTCCTGCTAAATCCAGCGTCGCCGCAAACATTTTTTGTTTTGTTTTTGAGTTACTTTGGCGCAGTGTGGCGCAATTCTCGACCGATTTCTGCGTTTTTGGCGCAACTAGGAGCAGAAATTTGGGTTTGTATCAAAATGGCGCAATTGGCGCAGATGTCACACCCCTGTATTTCCGCCGTATGGGAGTTCAGAGTAATTGACTCCCATGCAGGCCAGAGTTTTGGGGAGTGCAAGGGGGCATGTACAGGACTCCCAGCAGTACGGGAGTCTGTTCATGGATCAATGGGAGTATTTATTTACTTCCATCAGAGTGTTCCTAGGTGGATCCATGGGAGTATTCTTTCACATCCTTATGGGAGTTTTTACGTGGACTCACGGGAATATTCCTTTACATCCACCTGGGAGTTCTTACGTGGACCCACGGAAGTATTCTTTCACATCCATATGGGAGTTTTTACGTGCATTTATGGGACTATTCTTTCACATCCATATGGGAGGTTTTACGTGCACATATGGAACTATTCTTTCACATCCATATGGGAGTTTTTACGTGCATTTATGGGACTATTCTTTCACATCCAGATGGGAGTTTTTACGTGCATTAATGCGACTATTCTTTCGCATCCATATGGGAGGTTTTACGTGCATTTATGGGACTATTCTTTCACATCCATATGGGAGGTTTTACGTGCACATATGGAACTATTCTTTCACATCCATATGGGAGTTTTTACGTGCATTTATGGGACTATCCTTTCACATCCAGATGGGAGTTTTTACGTGCATTAATGGGACTATTCTTTCGCATCCATATGGGAGTTTTTACGTGCATTTATGGGACTATTCTTTCACATCCATATGGGAGTTTTTTCGTGCACTTATGGGACTATTTTCTCACATCAATCTGGGAGTTACTGCCGGGACCTACCAGAGTATTCTTTCACATCCATTTGGGAGTTATTACCTGGACCCACGGGAGTCTTCCTTCACATCCTTCTGGGAGTTATGTGTACCAACGGGGGTATTCCTTTGCATCCACCTAGGAGTTTCTCGCTACCTTTAAGGGGCTCCTTCAAAACCAGGAAGTGTGAAAGGAAAGGCATAAGCAGGTAGCATCATGCACAAAATAAATTTATTTCACACATTATGTACATTTTTTGCACACGTCGTGTGGCAAGAGCTCCTTTTGCCTTGGGCGCAAACTGGCTTGGGGCAAACTGTCAGACGGTCATTGAAATGGCCTTCAGAGCAAACTCCTTAAAAATGTCTGCGAACACCGAAGGGCACACGCAGAGCCGAGATCGTGAACTGATTCGCCGATTTTTTGGAGGAATTCATTCCGAAGGCCATTTAAATGCCCGACTGACAAGGGTATTTATTACAGTGTAGGGTACGCTAGGCTAACTGTGGTACACAAGCCACGATCGCTCTGTAGAAATTTATCAATTCCAGTGCCTTCGCCCATGGCTTCATGTAGCAGTCGCCAAAACCAAGCTCAATGAAAGTCAGCATCTTATGTTCCTTCTTTGCATACTGGATGTGAAAAATCCAGTATGCGGCAAAGAGGTATGCCACACTCTAATGGAGCCATACCATAAGTTCAAAGTTCTTCTTTAATCAGTCCTAAAATATTGAAATAAATTATCTCAAGCTTTACAGAATTTGAAAAGACATAATATGAGAGTCACAGATTTTTCACCTCAGCTTATTTATGTTAAACACCCTGACTGCTCCTTCTTATACGTCGCAGCTTGCTCGTTATCTGTGGTAGCGGCAGATGCAATTACTCTTCCTGCAATCAGTCCGCTGTTGGCCATTTTCTTCCCTGCGTAGTGCTGGAAGGGACCTGTAACCAAAAAAGCACAGGCGTTTAAGTTAAAATGTACTGACCATCAACAGAACAGATGTTTCCGACGTCATCGTATGAACCTTGCAAACCCGGTGGGGAGTGGACTTCTCTCAAAAAGTGAATTGAAGACAATTTCTTCAAAGCAATACCAATACTACTGATATTGAAAATATGGTAAAAGGGCAGAATGGTTTTAAAGTGATACTGCCACGAAATTGTGGTGCCTATTTTATTGTCTAAATGTCAACCACGTTCTGGCCATACCATGGAGACACCAATTCTTTGCTCAAAAAGACACGAAAACATTATTCAAAACTAATGTATCAGAAGATCTCCCGATATGCATCGCGTTTGCGACGTCTGGTTCTCCTTCAGTCAAAGCTATATGAAGGCTGGCGTGGCTGTGAGCTTCGGCAATTGATGGCATCAATGCACTACAAGCTGGCCATTCGAGTTGTCCCTCCCCGCTCTCCCCAGGAGTTGAATAGGCACGGGAGAAAAAGAAATCCGGGCACACATACCCAGTTGCCATGTTTCCGTGCAGCGGAGCTGCTTTTATGTGGTGTGATGTGACGATATTTGGTTTATTTAAATAATGTTTCGGCGTCTTTTTGAGCAATAAAATTAGTGTCTCCATGGTAGGGCAGAACATGGTGACATTTAGACAATAAAATTAATGCTACAATTTTGTTGCAGTAACCATAAAAAAAGAAAGAACAAAGTACACCCTTATTTTCACCAGTTCACATCAAACATGTTTATAACTGTCTACACTTTTGCGCTAGTTTCATCTTCTATCATTTCATGGCCTCAGTAACTTTAGGAGTGAGTGACAATCCCTCAAAAATGTCATCAAGCATGCAAAAAGTTCAAAGCCTGAAAAATTGAGTGTATTGCAATCTTCTGAAAAGTCACACCAAACAAAACGACCCATGGCAAAAACTGTAGGATACCTGTATTGCTGCATGTAAGCTTAAGAAACTGAAATTAATACGCATTTCTAGCAATTCACTTCATACAAACTACAGG
>JAZHYW010014877.1:0-109793 GCA_037355805.1 Ixodes ricinus | reverse complement strand
CATGGCTACAAGCAACATCATAATACTGACAAGCTCCGGCCCAGCTGGGGCCAGCCGCCTGGGCGCTCCCATCTTTCCTGTGACGTCAGCCGGTTTTGGTTTGGTCACGTGACGAGTGGTCAAATTTGCGTACAATGGCAGCCGCCTTATGGGGGCCGCCTTCGAGTGCAGACCCGGAGCCCCGGTTTGCTCGTCGGCCCCTTCCGCACCTCGTTGAGGAGGCCCGTATCTCTTTGAATAAAGCCAAAAAAAAAAAAGTAGCTCGACTGCTTGAAACCGAAACACGAGCACGGAAGCTCATGGCCGGAAGTGACGTCACTACACCCGACCGCGTTTCTTTTTTCTTTTTTTTCTCCGCTTTTCCGGCAAGTGAAGCAGACGATGACGACAACGAATCTGCGTGCACCGTTTGTCGTGCGATTGTTTCGCACTTATTTTGAAGATCGATTGGCCGGTTACAACGTTCAGCAGTTCCGAAGTAGCGACCCCACGTCCGTCACAACGTTGGCCCGTCGCAACGTTCGTTCGTCGTGCGCCGCCGTCACATCGTCCAGTCGTCCAGTCGGCGATAAGTGTCCATATTGACGTGTACATGTAGTTCCTGCGATCTGTCCAACACCTTTTCTATCTTTTTCAACCAACGTACTAGCAGCTGAAAACACAAAAATGGAGTTCTCATTTTTGTTTTATTTTTAACATTGTACGAGTGCCTTAAATGATTCACGACTTTTGAATATAATTGATACACATCGTTTGAACGCCACGTGACCACAGAAAAGAAATTGAGCGCGACTGAAACCGGCCGATTCCCGACCTGCTGTTGTCGGGCGAAAAAGAAAACGAATTTCGAGTCGCAAATTAGGTTGTCTCCACTGCATTCGTCGGGCGCCTTCGAATGCGAGAACCAAACGCCGAGCGCTGGCGTTCCGCGTGTCACGCGTTCGGTGAATGCAATGGAGACAATGGCCGTCAGCTTTAGTTCTACCCACTAATCATTCCAACCAGAGCTCGGCGTTTACGACGTGGACTCCTCCTCTCCTCAGTCACCTGGACTTCCGCCCCGAGTCCTATGAGGAGAGCAAGTCGTTTGTTTCTTGCGCAGGAGTTGCAGCGACGTTAGAACGACGCCGAGCTTTCTGATTGGCTTTGATTGAAATGCTAGTGGGTAGACCCCAATGCCAGATGCCTCGAGGTATACCCCCTATTTAGTTTTCAATCGGCCAATAAGAGCCCGGCACTGGTTCGATCCTCCTCCTCGGAATCCCTTTGTCTCGAACCCGTTGATCCAAATTCCTTCTATCGATGAATGGGCCTTCCTTCTTTTCGCCGCCCACGACAATATGTTCCGTTCCTCGTGCGTCCGGGCAGAAGCCTCTTGTCCTGGCCGCTCGGCTTTCTATTATTTTCCTATCGCCACGATCGACACGATGTAGTTTGTCCCCTACTGTCGGTCCCGACGAAGTAGGCTTAGCGAGTGTTTTTTTTTTGTATTCTTTTTTTGCATCTGAGGAACGGAGGGGGGGGGGGGGGGGGCTTATCGGTTTGTTTTGAACCCCCGCTCCGCCACGAAGAGGATAATTCGCTGTGCGTGACTTCGTCGCTGACAAGGATTAAGGGAGAGGCATCCGGAGGGCCCGGATCGAGATTGCGTTCGCCCGCCGACATCGGACGGCCGCTACAGCCCAGAATGAATCGCAGGCTCGCAGTCGATCTTCTCCCCGAAATTGGGAAGAGTAGAGTGTGCCTAGATTTCAGAGTGTTTCTAAAGGCTCGTTCACACTCTTGCAACCGAGTACGACCGAGAGAGACAAGACTGGTTTTTAAGCCATTGACGACGTCTTAGGACCAGCTCCGCAGCAGCGCGCCCGGTTCTAAGACGTCGCAAGAGGCTTGAAAACCAGTTTTGTCTCTCTCGGTCCTACTCGGTTGCAGGAGTGTGAACGAGCCTTAGCCTTTTCAAAGATTCACTGCCATCTGGTGACTCTGAGAGCAGTTTTGCTTTTCGACGAACTAACGGCGGTTTTAGCGCACTTTCGCTCTCACTTTCGGAGCAAAAATGGCAGATGAGAAATAAGCGGTCCCTCGATCGCCTCATAATTATTTCTCGATTTGTTTCAGATTTGGATGGTGGAAACATAAGAACTGACCAGTACAAAGCGGCGACCCGTAATTCGCCTCGAATAAATTTCCGCCTTCAAACGGCTTGTGCCAAAACATTGATTGGACAGCAGACGGAAATAAACGGCAACCCTTGTATATAATTTGTGCATCGTGTTGTACCGGCGTCTCGAACGCGCAGGCCTCATGCATATCCTTCACTTGGTATTCGCGACTCCAGCGAAATCGACGCCGCGTAGCGGCGACGCCGAGAAGCTCAGAGAGGAGGTCGTTTCGACTCTGTCGTCTGCTATCGCTGCTTGGTTCTCGTATAGGCAGCATAGAAACAAACATCGTTCCCAGTAATTATTTTTATGCTTCCGCCGTGTCAATCCTACGCACTGACTAGAAGAAGGTTTCTACCGTCGAAAAATCGCTTTGCTTTCATATGTAACACCGATTTTACGCTGCAGTGCAAGACATTTATGGTGGTCCGCGTGTTGAACGACGAAAACGACCTCCTCTCGTCCGCCATTTTGCCTGACCAGAGCGCCCCTATAGTTCGCTGGAGTCGCGAATAGTGTCTTCCACCTCCATCAGCCTCAAAAAGGTCGCCATTAGTCGGGCACAGATGCCATACACTGAGATGATGATGATAGCGATCAAAGTTGACGGACTGAATTTGGAAAGGGGTTTATTGCTCGGTTGGGTCACTTGGTTGACGGACCGCGTTTGTAATAGAGCTGCGAGGAGGGGACGAAGGCGGGGATCATCGGCAAGCCTCTCTGCCCGCTTCCCTCCTCGCCAACGCCACGCATGCGCACTTGCTACCAATCAAGGTGGTCAGTTGGGCAACACTGTAGTATGGCTAGTTGGCGATCGTTAAACATGGTGAAAATGAGCGCTCAAAGGGAGACGTTTGTTCGACGTTTTTCTTTATTTTTCCCCCTTTTTGCTTTTCTTTTTTTTATTATTAAAGCATGAAATGCTTTTTAAGGCTACGTCCCAATCCTAAAATGTTGTCCGTCCGTCCGTCCGTGCTTGCATTTCCCGCTAAATTTAGTGGGAAATTCGATATCCCCAGACCTATACACGAATTCAGTTCCTCAGCTAAATTTAGCCAAAAAAGTGATGTCACGTGATCTGATGTCACGGGACATCAGACCAATTCAGTTTCCCCGCTAAATTTAGCGGAAACATTGACGTCACGCGACCTATATACACCGATTCTGTTTCCCCTCTAAATATGGCGGGAAAGTGACGTCACGTGGCCTACGCTTTGGGGAAACTGACGGCACGTGACGCATACGTCAACTAAGTTTCCCCGCCAGATTTAGCGGTAAAATGGACGTCTTGTGGCCCAAACATCAATTCAGTTTCCCCTAAATTTAGCGGCAAAATTCCCGTCTTGTGACCTAGACACCAATCCAGTTTCCCCGCTAAATTTAGCGGGAGAAATTGACGTCACGTGATGGTGACCTATACAAACATTTAGTTTCCCCGCTAAATTAAGCGGGAGAATGTACGTCAAGTGGCACACTAATTCCCTATAATGCATTTGATGCATTATAGAACATGGGACGTAAAGATCTTCAAATTTTTTTGTTTATTTCTCTCCCTCGTTCCTTTTATATATATATATATATATTGTGTGTGTGTGTGTGTGTGCACGTGACATATACACAAATTCCGTTTCCCCGCTAGATTTAGCGTGAAAATTTACGTCACGTGACCTGGTGTCACCTGACCTAAACACCGCTTCAGCTTCCCCGCCAAATTTAGCGGGACTTACATTATACGTGACACCGATTGCATATCGGTGCCGCTATCGCTAAGCGCTTCTGACGCTAGAACGTTTCATATATCCAACAGAATTGCCGAGCAATTCGCCATGCGTTTTTATATACAGGGTAACCCAAAAATATTTTAAAAATCCTCTTCGTTTTTTTTTTTCGTTTTTTTTCCCTGTAAGAATGAACGACGCATCGCCGTGAACGTTCATTCTGCGCCCAGATGAAGCGCTCACGGTTCGAACGAGATGCCAGAGCTTCAGAACTAACCGTTACAGTATTCAAAAGTTATCTGCTTTTACATCAACACCTGTTAGTGGCCGGGTTCCCGACTTCGTTACGGCGTGAGTGCAGACGCCCTCAGTTCTCCCTTAAATTTAGGGGAAAAATTTACGTTAAATGACCTATGCACCAATTCAATTTCCCCAATACCTGTCATGTTAAAAAAATTCAGTTGTAATTTATAAATAGAAAGCGAAGCAAAAGTAACCTGCGTTATTTCTTATCCGAAACGGTAACGCGTTGCTTTTATAGCCAAATAACGAGTAACGTATTTCCTTACTGTAGTTTTTGTTTTCGGTGACGCGTAACACTGCTATACTAAGATGTACTGTGACGAGTCTTTGATCAAGTGCTTAATACTAATTACAATTCTTTTTCTATCGGCACATTTTCGGTGCGCGACTTCAACTAAAAGAGCTGGTCTCAGGTTGAAATTAAGGTATTCATAGTGACATATGCTTAGGTATTTCTTCCATAGAAACCTAGAGCGCGCGCACACCAAGAAAACTTCTTAATAAGAAGAGACGGAACAATAGAGGACATACGTCTGATCCGTACAATCGTACAAAAATATTATATTTGCAAACTCAAAAGGGTAGGAAAAACCAAGGCGAAGAGCATGCATTACAAGAGCGCGCTTCAAAAAGTGACACAATGTGAAGTCATTAAGAATGAAAAAGAAGCGTCCGGGAACTGACATCCCTGCCAGTCGATTATCGATATATCAAGTTCATTATGAAATCGACACGTATGTACACTGTAACCCCCTCCTTCCCTCCTTATATTGTTTTTGTTTATTCGAAACCCCAATTTCAATCGTCCCACCCACGTAGAAATAAACGCAAGTGCACACGTTTTTGTTTTGTTTTGTTTCTTGTTCGACCCAACATTGGAATATGGAATATCCTTTGCATCTTATTTCGTTACCTTCCTTTTTCAATCGCTTCTTGTATTTTTTTCTTTTTTCTTGGACGAAAAATGTGTGCATGTCGTGCGTGGAATCAAAAACCTATATATCCTCATGCGGTTCCCTAGAGGGCGAGAGAACTAGATCAGGACACAGCAATCAATCTGTGAAGTCACATTCCGTGGTTTTTTTTCTTCTTTTTTATTGTTATTTGTTTTCGTTTTTTTTTATCTTTGTTCCCCGCAATCTGGGAGGGATACGGAACCCGCGGAATTTTCGGAGGAAGCCGGGATCTTCGACCTGATTGAATTCTGACGAGGCATAAACCTTCATTTCACTCGTCTTTTTTTTTTACGCACTTTTTTTGTTTTGTTTTTTATTGTACGTTTTTTTATAAAGAATATTTGATGAGCTTTGAAACAGGCGTTCGATAGACCGCAGTTCTTTTGTTTTGTTTATAATCGGATGCTAATAAAAAAACAGAGCTCACGACGAGATTTCCGCAAAGAAACTTAATGATCAGGCTTCTACGATGAAACTCACGAAGGAATCTTTATGAACAGCCCCAAACAAAACAGAGCGCGGTCGTCTGAAAATTTCCCGCGAACGCACGGAAATCCGTCGTCACTGGTAGATATAAGAAATGGGGAGTGTGGCGGAGATCCTGAGTTCCCTAATAATATCGGTCAGCTGCCGATAAGATTATGACATTTGCTAATAAGAGCGCCGATGGACGAATCACGAAGTAAGAAACGTGAACATAATGCGTTTTTCACGCGATAGTCTATATATGGTTCGAACTCAACTTATGACCTCCATAGGGTCTTAAGCATGCTGAAACGCATAAGCATGCTGAAACGCATGCCTATAAGCATACATAAGCATGCTGAAACGCAGAAAAAAAGAAGAAAAGCATTACATTCATGCGTGGCCGATTTCTCGATTAAAATCGGTATCAAAGTTCTAATACCTCGGAACTATCGAAGATATCAGGAGGGCGCCGTCGGACGAGGAATACTAGAGTAACTGTATAGGCTCTGCTTGCTGAGCCAGAGTATCGGGTTCCCTTTCTCTGCGCCGCCAACTCCGTATTGGCGGAGAAGCGGTCACGTGCACCGAGATGGATCCGACCTTCGTGCGGAAAGCGACCTTGCAGGCACCGAGTTTCGGGAGGATCATGTTTCTCGCTTTGCGTTTGCATTACACTAAAATAGAACGAACCGAAAGGTTCCTTGACCATTCAACATTATGTGTAGCCAGTGGATCCAGTATAATCGCGTTGTTTGATAACGCGAGCGATGTTTTAAAAACATGTTTTCAAAGTCTGGGAAGAAGGCGACACGGAGGACGATCGCGTAGCTCGCGCATCCGGGGCTCTTGCAGAAGCGACGGTCGCTTCCCGTAGTGCGGCCTTGGATCCAACATGGCCGCCCTGGAAGCACCATTACGGTACTCTGCTCCACCAGGCGGTGCATAGTACAGTTACTCTAAGGAATACCAGAGAGGAGCGTCAAACGCACCAGTGCACGAGGCCCGTGTCTCGAACGGACCTTGGAAGCAAATGGCGGCGCGGCACTGAAATGAGCGAACCTTTGGAAGCGAATGGCGGTGGAGCACCCGCTGGTGGCACGTGTCTTGCGCGTTTCCACAACAATGGTAGGCCGTACCTGTAAAAAAAACTTGGGGGACGCTGAGCCCCATGCGCAAAGCCTTTTCATATAAACCCGCGCTCGTTCCCAAGGCGTGCATGCGTGTGTGCGTGGTCTCGTCGGAGCGTCACGCTTCACGTGACGTCACACGTTAGCGTTGTGGATTGTTTGAAATTCCCGCGCAAGGTCATGTGGCGTGACGTCACACGTGACCTCACACGTAGAAAAAGTTCCTCTAAATTTGGCGGAAAAACTTTCCGTTAAATTTAGCGAAACGTTTACCCGCCAAATTTAGCGGGAAAATTTAACCCTCGAGACGTCACATGGAACCTCACGTGTGACGTCACCAGGTGCATGCCGGGATTTTTGGTCCCACCGACACCGACGCCGACGTCGGATCTTCTGCGACACGAGCTCCTAAACGCGTTTATCAAGGGAGTTTTAAGAAGAACCTGAGAAGTAGAGTGCATTCATAAACACAAAGGCTTTCTAATGAGTGGTGACATTTCTGTCCTTTTTCCGCCCAGTCGTTTTTTAAAGCGGTAGCTTTATAGGCCCAACCAAGCTCAAGGTCATGTCCTCGAAGTCATGTAAGTCACGTCCATGTAAGTCATGTAAGTCATGTCCTCCAAGTCACGCGGCTGAATTTCAAGATCGCGTTATCAAGATCACGTAACGCCCTTGGCTGCAGTGAAGCATAAGATCCGGTCGCATGAAAGAGAAAGGGAGGAGAGACAAAAAGGGAGAGAGAGAGAGAGGGAGAGAGAGGGCCGAGAAAGAGAAAGAGGAGAGAGAGAGAGACGGAGAGAGAGAGCCCAACCACGCTCAAGGTCACGCAACGCCCGCGGCTGAGGTGGAAGGCCGCGTAATCAAGGTCGCGTAAGCTCGTAAGTGCCGGTAGCTGAAGCTGACGTGACCTGACGTTTTTGACGTCGTCCTAGAGGTCGTCCTTGAAATCGTCCAAGAGGCCGTCATAGGCATCGTCCTCTAAGACGTCGTCCTCGTCGTCGTCCCAGAGATCGTCCTTGAGGTAATTCTAGAGGTCGTCCTAGAGGCCGTCTTAGACGTTATCCTTGACGTCGTCTGCCAGGACGTCATCCCCGACGTCGTCCTATTCCCGTTCTTGAGGTCGTCCTAGTGGTCGCCCCAGAATTCTTCCTAACGTCGTCCTCGACGTCGTCCTGGGCGCTGTCCTGGACGTCGTCCTCGATGTATGCACGGCATATTACGACCATTTCATCACCGTACCATTTCCATTCTTAATTGGTTTCACTAACGACGTTCCTGTAAAGCTACCACATTTGATCACGTTTAGCCGAATGAACGCGCGTGTAATTTGTTTTTGTCTTTAAAGTGCGCGCGATCCGGTGTGATTCAGCTCGAGCGCGTAGCCTTGGTTAATGCTTAGAGGCCATTTTACCGCACAAATCACGCACTGAGTGCACCTGCAAGTCGCGCGCTGGCCCACCCAGTGCAACGAAGAATGTCTTCACTTTCAGACAGACAGACATGTAGACGCCCTAAAGGGTCAAATCCATGAGAGGCCGAACATGCGGCGAAGGACCGACGAACCTCGCCAGGCGGCGCGTTCGCTTTGCGCTTGACGCAGCAGCCACTTTTCTGTCACAACGCGCAGAGGGAACGCCGCCAACGAAATTCGTCAAACGTTTTTCGCTCCATGGAGTCCAGCCTTCAAGGAAAACTCCGGCGTTTTCTTCATAGTCCCCGATTTGCCTGAAAATTTCCTAAGCACACCAACATCGCTGAAATGTAAATTGAGCCAAAGTACTTTTTTCCCACCAAGTTATTGAATCTATTGAGGAGGAGATCGAACAGTCACGCCTCTAGCGGTGCGCTTCAGCTGTGGGGACAAACAAACCGTATTTTCTTGTTTGTTTTTGATCGGAGAAATCGAAGATGACGATTCGAAGGCCACTCCTCAGTGCGACCAAAGCACAGGTCAGAGTGAAGCGCTCGTGCCCAGACCGTGCTAGGCGGGGTTCAATTTCTTTGTTATGCTGTGTTAGTAAACACCGGACTGTGGGGACAACAAGCTCGATAAAGTGCCCCCTATAGTTCGATCTCCTGCCCAATAGAGCGGCGAGATCCACAGCGTTGGAAATGGCGTTGCAGGAAGGTGTCCGAGACAAAGCATCAGCGGCAGCGTTGTCGGTGCCCTTGACGTGGCGTATGTCACTGGCGAACTCAGCGATGAACGAAAGATGCCGACTTTCACGTGGGGAGAGACGGCTGTGTGTGGCTTCAAGTGCGTAAGTGATCGGCTTGTGGTCGGTACGGATGTGAAAATCCCGACCCTCCAACTAGCGCCGAAAATGCTTGATGGCGAGGTAGATACCAAAGAGTTCTCGTCCGAGAGTACTGTAGCCTATCTCTGCTGGCTCCAGTTTCTTGGAAAAGAGTCCATGGGGTTACCAGCGTCAACCAACCAGCTGTTGTAGGACTCCACCGACAGCGACATCTAAGGCGTCCGTGATCACGCAGAGCGGCGCACCAGGAAGTGGATGTGCTAGCAGAGCAGCTTCTGCGAACGATGACTTGATCGTGAGGAACGCCTCCGCTGCTTCTGGAGACCATGGTAGAGACGAGGAGTCGCTCTGATTTCCCTTCAGGAGATCAGTCAGGGGCCGCAAAACAGTTGCGCAGTGCGGCAAAAAAGAACAAAAAACGTCGGTAGAAAATTACAAATACAAGGAACTCGCGGAGCTTCCTGCGCGATGTTGGCGTAGGGAAGTTCCTGACCGCACTGACCTTTGATGTAAGTGAGCGGATGCCCTTGAAGTCAACGTTGTGGCTATGAAACCCCAGATCAGACACGCCAAACTCGCATTTGGCCTTGTTGATGATGAGCCCGTACTCCGCCAGGCACCGGAACAAGATCTACAGATTTTCAAGATGTTGCTAGGCGTCAGTGCTGGACACCAGGATGTCGTCGACGTAGGCGAAACAAAGCGTCAGCCAACGGGTGACGTCGTCGACGAACCTCTGAAGTGTCTGGGTAGCGCTACGAAGCCGGAAGGGCATCCTGACATATTCGAACAGACCAAACGGTGTGATGATGGCTGTCTTCAGTATGCTGAATGCCTCCACGAGGATCTGGTAGAGCTTAAACCAGATCAACTTTTGAAAATATGATTCCCATCGATGCAAAGAACTCTGTAATATGAGTTAGAGGATAGATGTCCGGAACACTATAGTTGTTCAGTGCACGGTAGTCAACGCAAGGCCGCCAATCCCCCGGGGATTTTATTTGCACGATATAGAGGGGTGATGCCCATGGACTTGACGAAGACCCGATGATGCCAAGCTAAAGCATATGCTTGAACTCAGCCTTCGCAATCATGAGCCGATCTTCCAGGAGTCGTCGAGGGCGGGCATGAGTGGAAGGGCTAGACATCACAATGCGATGTGTGACGTCGTGTTTTACTGGTTGCAGAAAGTTGACAGAAGGTGTATGCGTGGGGAACCGCCGGAGAAGATCTTCGAACCTTGTTGGGAGTGGAGTGTAACGTTGCGGGAGCGGTGATGTGAATGCTATGCCTTGGACCACTAAGTGAGCCGTGGCATCCGCAAGGAGCAATCACTGCATGTCCATTAGAAGGCTGAAGTGCCGAAGAAAATTGGCCCTCAGGATTGGGTGCGTTACGTCGGCAACCAGGAAGATCCATCGCAAAGGTCACCTCAAGCCAGCGTTTAGTGTGAGAGCGCGTTCACCATAGGTTGCTATGGTAAACTTGTTCACCGCTTGCAAGGTGGCGTTGAAGCGCCTGGCTTGATGGAGATGGACGTCTCTGAAAGAATGCTCACCTGGGTGCCGGTATCGACAAGAAAACGAAGACCAGGATTCTTGTCTAATATGGAAAAGAGACGTCTGGTTTCGGAACCGGCACCACTCGCCACCTCTAGTCTTGGGTTTCGGCGTTTTTTGAAGCTGTGCAAGGTGGAACGCATTTCTTTGCTTGCGCGCGGAAAATGCGATGATACCAGCACGTACCTTGGGAAGGCGAGGGCGATACCGTCGTTGCCTCGAAGATGATCTGCGACGTTGGCCTTTTGGAAGACGAGCAGGAAGGGCGGCGCTCTGAGCAAAAAGCCGCCCAGTCTTGCGGTGGAATTTCTTCCGAAGGCAGTTGATGTCGAACGCGGACGTTATCAGGCCAGCGGGTGAAGTCCTGGCGAGCGATGGTCCGGACTGACCTTGGATCTTTGGATCTGCGTGATAGTGGACAGAATGATTTCGTATATGACGGAGTCTGCAAGCTTTGCTGGTTCTTCAAGGTCGAGTCCAGCCGCAGACAAGAGGACCATGTGGGCGTTAGTCGGGAGCCGTTGCAAGAAGAGCTCACGAAGTAGTTCGCTACGTTGAAGGTAGGCGCTTTCTCACCCAAACGTTGTCGCAGGCGCCGCGACAGTTGCGAAAGCTTGCAGTCGCCCAACTCCTCTGAAGTGATGAGCTGCTGGAGACGGCGCTGCTTCGACAACGTGGTCCTTCTTATCAGCTCCGCCATGAGGACATCGTATGGTATGGAGAGTTTGTAGGCAGGGTAAAGACAAGGTCGCTGATTTCCACCGCGATGCCCGGTGAGAGCGCTGGGATGACATGATGGAACTTCTTGACTTGGGTTGTAATCCTCGAGGTAGAAAACTGATTCTCCACCTGAGTGAACAAGAAAATAGCGAGGCAGGCGGAGGTGGATTCGCGACTCCAACTGTATATAGGTGGCGCCACTCGTTTTCCAAAATGGCGGTTACAGTGAGGGTCGGATATGCGTGCTGGTACACCAGTTGCTGAGCCCGTCTCTGCTGGCTTCACTGAGAGACACAAATTATTCTCACCTATACGAGGAACCTAGGTAATTTGTTTCAAATGATCTAATTTAAAACGCGCGAAAAACTATGGCAATCCAAAGTTGGCAAATTATCATCAGCAGTGCAAATTGCAGCATTTTTAGTAAACAGGTTATAAAATAAAAAAAGTCTAAAATCCACGAAAACATTCTATACTTCGTCTCACCCTACGATGGACTAAAGGCAAAAGCTACGGACCGCCAGATCCAATCACGAGCCACTTAGAAATTGTGCGGTATTTCGCTTCGATTCACGTATCGGTGTTCTCGTCTCAGATCACTGATGAGGGGACGGGTGGACAGAGGTTCGAATCGAAGAGCACTGAGTGACTCAACGGTTTTACATCGCAAAGAAAGCCACGAAAGTCGAAGCTATAAAAATGATGCGGCGCTTTTGGGTTCGGGCATTATTTGTCCACCCCTAATCAATGTTAAGCATGTCATAGTATAGTGTGGAACGTGATTGGACCTGGCGGCCCGTGCCTTTGGCCTTTAGTCCATCCTAGGATGAGACACAGCATAGCTAGTCTGAGAAATCCATGTAAAATCACATTACATAATTACATTAATTGTGGGTAAAGCATATATAGTGCTATCAAAGTCACGACTTTTGACAATCGGCAAAACCGCCAATCCTTCCGCACCAAATACCCCCCCCCCCCCCGCCAAAAAAAAAAAAGAATTCATTTTTTTTATAACAAAATTTTTCAGAACCTTTATTTTCTTTCATTTTTACGCAGCGTCCTTTTGCCAATATCAGCCTTTCCACTTCGGAGGAACGCCTATACCCGCTTGCATGTATATGCTCCCGTCAGCACGTTTCGTTGGCGTTGGAAAACCAGTGAAACAGTAGTGAGTTTTAGTATTGCATATACGAGCGAACGCAAGCACTATGTGTTTTCGTTAGCATTGCGGTTTCCACACTGCGCGCGCGCGGAGCCCAAAATTGCGGTTTTGGATTGGCGCATGGCGGCGATTTGCGCAACGTAGAGCACGCAACTCTAACGCAAACGAACAGCTCTTGCGTTTTTTTTTCTACTCGCAATACAAATCTCTTTAGTTAGGCTGCAGATCTACACCCTAAAAAAAGGGTGCAGCTATTCCACCCCTTGTCAGATATAAAACGCCCCAAAACTTCCAGTTTAGGGCTCCGGTCCCCCCATTCAGCAGCTACGACAGAGCACAGGAAAATCTATTTACAAAGTGTGTGAGTATGACATATAATGGACAACGTGCAAGGCTAAATGAACAGTTTAAGGATAGTGTTTTTGGACAGATGTAGAACATAAATATTTCTATCAAAGTAGCTAAAACAGGCAAAGTGTAACTTATTCTCTGTTTACCACAATTGGTCCTACACTTCGGAATCTGCCAAGGCTGGTGATGTCTACGTGAATAAAAATCAGAATTTTCTTTTAAATCAGAAAGTTTAAGAACAATATCTGAGCGCCCAAATGCCGCATACTTATACGCGATGGTTAATCGATAATCATAAACCTGTTGTATATTAAGAGTTTTGTCTGATTTAAACAAGGACTATGTTGGATGTATGTAGGAGACATTTGTAATTATTCTAATCACCTTTTTTGCAGTAAATGTAGTGTGTTTAAATTCGAGAAAGATGTATTTCCCCAGACTACAGATTACAATAACACAGATGAGAATAAAATAACGAATTATATAGAACCCTCTTTACAACAAAAACACTGAAGTTTTGCAGTAGGGCCAAGAAAACCCTGATTCCTTTTTTTGCTGCCTGTCAAACGTACATTACCTATCTTAATAAGTTGCACAACTTGGCAATCAAGCCACTCGTGAAAGTTGGTACCGTCGGTTCAACGTCAGTGTGCTGTACGTTCAACTTAAGTTTTGGGGTGTATTGTACGTGACAAGGGGTAAAAGAATATACTTTCTTTTTCTGTGTGTACATTGGGACAGTGATGAGTGTTGTTTTCATTCAGAAATGACTGTTCGCGAGTTCTGCCGTGACCTCTGAGCAAGAGAACCGAGAAGCACTCACTAAAGCGTTTCCCGTTTCCGCCGCGAGAGGGCGAGCAACAAGCTGGAGACGCGAATAGCTGACAGTTCTGCCACGGCACACACTCCAGAATTCGCCATGGCGAAAGGAACTGGTTGCTGATCACTTTGGTGCAGTTGAAGATGGTCTTTGGAGGTGGTGCGTGCCCCGGGTCATCGATTTGGGGTTGACAGAAAGACGTTTGTGTATTAGAGAACAAACAAAAACCTTTATAACCTTAATTGAAAAAGAAAAAAATAGGAAAAGAAGGAGCTTGTCCGAAATGATCGTCCTGCTGCCAAACTGGCCAATGAATGCTTTGGAAGCTCGTTTTAACACCCGCGCAGCTGCACAAAACAAATGCTCTGCATAGTTCATGAAATTAGAGTAAAAACGCCGCCGAGCTGGTGCACATCCATACTGAAAAACCTAGAGACTAGGAACTGAGAGGGCAAGAACGATGTTGTCCCTGTCGTCTCTGTCCCTTCTCTAAGTTTTTAAATGTGGCATAGTCTATTTTTAGACTGCCCGCTCGACCTGCAAGCCTGGGTTCCTCTGACGTCACGGCACTAAAAATGCGCGGGTATAC
This sequence comes from Ixodes ricinus, assembly GCA_037355805.1. Taxonomy (NCBI): domain Eukaryota; kingdom Metazoa; phylum Arthropoda; class Arachnida; order Ixodida; family Ixodidae; genus Ixodes; species Ixodes ricinus. The sequence goes on along the minus strand of JAZHYW010014877.1, from coordinate 95,597 downwards.
TGGGAACGTTGGTTTTGACATCATTTTCACTCGCCGATTTCACAATAACTATTTTGAATTTCGCGATTCTAATTAGCATACCGGCAAGAGCCAGTGATTCCCAAAATATAGTTTGTTGGATTAGCTCATAATATTACCGAAAAACCCCTTAAAAATATTTTTTGTGTAAGCGCTTTACTTTGGTGTTAAGAGTCTACCCTACTAATATTTTGCAGCAGTCACGTATAACTTTAATAAAGCCAAAAATTCAACTGCTCGAAACCGAAACACGAGCACGGAAGCTCATGACCGGAAGTCACGTGGCTACACCCCAATCGCGTTTCTTGTTTTGTTTTCCCTCTGCTTTACTGGCTTTTAAAACAGACAACGACAACGACGACGCACTTAGGTGCACCGTTTGTCGTGACATTGTTTCGCACTTTTATTCCTTCCCAGTGCTTAAAGTCTCCCGTAATCTGCGGGAAGTTTCTACAAACTCATTTAAGGGAGGGGGGCATTTTAGATACACGCAAAGCCGACTTCACTATAGTCGGTGACAAGTCAAGAACGAAGTGGAAGCTCCTCCCACCCCTTTGCACTTCAGCGGAGCGAATGGTGGAGAGGAAGTCGCCTCCTCTCCACCGTTCGCTTCGCTGAAGTGGAAAGGATGGGAGGAGCTTCCACTTCGTTCCTGACCTGTCACCGACTATAGTGTGTTAGTGTAGCTCGGCATTTTTGTGGGAAACAAGAACGCCTGACTACGTGATATAACTTGAGGGGGAATCAGATCATGTCTTACTGTAAGACTGGATTGCGATTTTCTCAATGCCAAACGTATGACGGGGGTCTCAGATCCCCATCAAAATGGCTGGGAATCCGAGATCCCCCGAGACCCCCCTGACTTTAAGCATTTCCGATCGATGTTTTCCACTTGAAGATCGATTGGCCGGTACCACGAACGACTACGTGCAAAAGGGAATGGGAAATCGTGATCACTTCGCTGTAGACACTATTTCGTTATAACCGACTTTGTTATAACTGATCTCAACAGTAGACCCAAGTAGCGGCCCCACCGTCCGTCGCAACGTTGGTCCGTCGTGTGCCGCCATCACGTCGTCCAGCCCACGGTCAACGCCCGCGGTACGTCGCCATATTGAGAATGACGTCTACATGTACTTCCCGTAATCTGTGGAACTTCTTTTTTTGAGCATCGTATTTGCAGCTTTTTGGAGGCCACAAAAAAAAAAATGGGGTTAATACTTTTTTTCTGTTTTGAATATTGAATGTGTTTCTTAGATAACCCCCGACTTTGAATATATTTGGTATACATAGTTTGAACGCCACGTGATCATAAAACGAGAGTGAGCGCGACTGAAACCCGTCAATTCTCGACCGGTGGTTTCCGGGTGGAGAGAAAACGAATTTCGAGCCGCAAATTGTGTTCTGTGTAATTGGGCTCCCATATGTCATGTACAAATAAAAACCTTGGCGACCTAAAATACCCAGTCAGTGTCCCTTTAAGGAAAAGGGCTTCTCTAGGGAGACTTTTAAACCGCTGCCGAATGAAAGGACATGACCTGCGCCTCGAATGGATTCCAAGCCATAGTGGGATTTCTGGCAACATGGCAGCAGATGCAGCGGCTAAATCGGCCCATAAAAATGTGCGCACCCTGAAAATTCCTTACTTCAAGTCAGAAGCCAACTCAATAGTCCGTAGTGTAAGCAAACTCCTGACATCACATCTATGGGCTGATCCCGAATACCATCACGCCCGATTATACGCCCTCGATTCACATATGACATTTAAATATCCGTCTGGACTTTCACGCAGGTCCCAGGCAGTACTACGCAGACTCCGACTGGGGGTGGCGTTTACCCGACACTTCCTACATACACAAAAAGAAGAAACAGCCCTAACTGCCCAGTCGGCGATGTCCAGGAAACTGCAGATCACCTTATTTGTGAATGTGCCGTCTACGCCGTGGAAAGAGAAGACCCTCACAGAACAATACAGAGGCTAGACGACCGACCTTTCTCCTGTGACAAAGTGCTCGGCTCGTGGCAGTCCACGGAACATTCAATGAAAGCCACGAAAGCCCTGATACAATTTCTCGAGGACACCCGTTTGATGCAATCCCTGTAGGCAGAGACTGACATTTTGAACTATTTAACCCATCCTCCTTTCAGCTCTCTCTTCTCATATTCATTAAGCACCTCATCCCACCTTTTAGAACGCAGCTCTTAGGCGCCCGTTTCCGGCTTGAACGGCGTCGGCGTCGCCGTCGCCGTCGGCGTGATCGCTAGGTCACGTGACCCCCTGGTCACGTTACCATGGGGAGCTCACGTGAGGAGGAGGGGTATCCCTCCCCTGATTACCCTTCCCTCCTCCTCCTCAAGAGCTGCGCTCCAATTCGGCGTTACAGGGAGTTGTAAACAGCTTTCATTTTTTTATCCCTTAATCCTTTGCTTTGTGCAGAGTAGCCAGCTAGGACAGAAGTTCAGGCTTACCTCTCCGCCTTTCACTCATCACTTTAATAGATGGAACAGAGGGTCGATCTCAATCCATGGGGAGCGTTTGCAATTAAATGGCGGCCGCCTCCCGTCATGGAGGTAGGCTTCTGGGGAGCGACATGACATCGCCAGAAGTGAAGCCGGGGAGACTTCCGGGTTGGGATGACACGCCCCCAACGAAGACCAAAAGGAACAAAACCTAAGAGACGTCATTGGATGGAAAGGAGAGCCAATTTAGCGCTAACAGCTTCTTTAGTCTCCCTCGGGGGCCTAACCGCGACCTCCACTTCCGGCATCACTCGGGATTTTCTCGTTTGGCTGGCTTGAGTCCGTATGTTGCCTCCTCTTCTCCCTACCTCCGTGCCTCCGGTGGGGATTGGCCACCAGTGCGCATGCGCTGCGTTTTCCCGTGGCGAGGAAGAAAGCAGGTGAAAAGGCGGATACGTTTACACACAGTCAACGCTTTCGGCCCCACCTTGCAGCTCGTATGACAAACGCTGTCCATTAAACCACGTGAGTCTGATCGAGCAGTTGAAAACTCTCTGCAATACAGCATCTCTCGACTTCTCCTCAGAGACGTTTATACTGGCAACCACAGCAGCGTAGTCTGACAACCGGGGCATGACTACTTCCGTCCGCCATTTTGTGGCTCTGACTCATAGAAACTCTATGCGATCTCTCGGGAATAAAGAAGACAGAAGTAACGCCATTTTGTATTATCGCGAAATCCGCTGGTTCTGGCGGGCAATAAGCTCCGCTGTTGGCCAAATTCTCTCATTATAAACGACTCTGCTTCTCCTCGTCTAACGGCGTCCTCTCGTGTCTGCGATAGTTCCGAGGTAAGGAATATTTGATGCCGATTTTCACAAAGAAATCGGCCACGCATGAATGTTACGTTTGGTTTTCTGGGACGCTTAGAGCCCATAAATTGAGTTACGACAACAAATGGACTATCGCGGAGAGAGGTTTCGTGCCTCTTTCAGCATAGAGATGTCCGGTTTCGCCGCGTTTTTTGGTGGAGTTGGCTCACGCCTGGAAAGAGGGTCGTCTATTTTCTGCGCCTCGCCTCGCGGAACCCGACACCGCGTGTCGCAAAGAACAACAACAACATCGCGACGAAACTTTGACTCTCCATTTGAATGAGCGGGCAGCTGGTCTCGCGACACCGCGTCTGACGTCACAGCGACGTCAACCGCGGCGTCAATTATGACGTCACTGTCGCCCGCAACGTCTGCGAAATATGTCGTCTGCGTATAGCCTTCGCTTCTTTGACTCTGCTGTCGTCGCTGAAGATGACTCCTAGTCCTAAGTGGGCGCTAGACTGCCGATCAGGTTGCACCAAACGCGTGCGTTGCATTTCGCTGTTTCTTTTTTTCTCGCTATAATTTATTTAGGACATCCCAAGAAAACACGAAGCTTTGGTCATAGCTGGTCGGGACAACCTACTTGATTGATATTTCTAAATATACAGGGTGTTTCCGCGGGCTATTTGGGCCTAAAAAAATCGTGTCTTTTGGGTTGTGCATTGATCACACTGAGATGAATACTCCGAGAGTAGATTCAGCAGATTCAGGTGTGGGTATAGCAGCATCAACTAAAAAACTTTAACAATTTTCCTCCTTCAAAAAAAAAAGTTTTTGTTTTATTTGTTTGTTGTTTTTTTGTTTTTCCTGAGAGTTCCACTTATGAAATTTCAGGGTGATAAATGCATTACCTAAACAGACCTTTGTAAAAAATATATAAAAAACGTGTCATTGCGTTTCGTGCAATGCTTTATTTACGCGAATTTGTATACGACCGAATATCGATTCAGAAACACCCTGTACGATCACTGCAGCTCAATAAATGTCCGGGAGTGTCTTATTGTGGTCACGCAGCGTCGTGATTCGTTTGGCGGCGTTACTTTTAGCAAATTCTATAATCTTATCGGCAGCTGAAGGACAAACTGACCACGCTCTGAATTGTTTTAGGTTTCGGTGCCTGTGGTTTCGAGTATACACGCTATTTCTTCCAGGAGGTTACTTCCAAGCTTGACCGAGAATGATGGCACGTTCCAAAGCACGAAGACAAGCCTTTCTGTGTCTTCTCTTTGTCTGCTAACGTCAATATCCAGTTAGAAAAATGCGTTTGCCGAGTTAAAATCTTATATTAAGTATACTATATATACAGGGTGTTTCACGAAAGGTGGACAAATTCGATATTGCGAAAACTACGTGTCGCGACAAAAAAAGTCTTGTGTCTTTTTGGTCCTGGGCCAGGAGCCTCTTTAAGCCCTGCTAAAGCTAAAGTTCGTCGACGTTTCGGCCTGAGACAGATCTTTTTCAAGAGAGTCTTGAAAAAGGTCTGTCTCAGGCCGAAACGTCGACGAACTTTACGAATAATATTTTTAAAAACTCCAACAACCGTCTCAAGTGCGTTTTCTTCCGTATATACTTTTCGTCATCCTGCGCTACGTTTTTTCTCTCTCTCTCTCTCTCTCTCTCTCTCTCTCTCTCTCTCTCTCTATATATATATATATATATATATATATATATATATATATATATATATATATATATATAGTTACATATTACGTTATATATATATATATATAGGTGATAGTAGGATAAATATAAAACAATGGACCGGAAAAGTTAAAAAGTCAAAGATGCGTACTGTCGGAATAAGTATATATATATATGTATATATATATATATATGTATATATATAGATATATATATATATATATATATATATATATATATTCTTTAAAGGGCGTACGTGACTTTGATCTTATTGTCCAGTAAACTCTCTGAGAAATTCGCAAATGATTTGAATAACTTTTTGCAGCTATCTCTAGGCTGGCCTAAATATTATCTTATGCATACCAACTAAATCTACAAAACATTCAGAATTTTTTTACTTACACATCGAAGTGTCAGGGGAAAAGTTCACAAGATTTCGGTTGAAATTTTTAGTTAATGTCACAGACTCAACGTATTTGTATGACTTTTCTAGCACACAAAAGAAACGGTTCATTCACCCCTAGTATCATGCTACATGCAATAAAATATTTTGCGCAGTGTCTTGGTTGTTGCTGCATTTGTCAGAATAAAAATGCAAATAAGGACCTCTTAAAGCAATGATGTCCCAGATTAAAAAAATGTGTGCCTCCTCTCTGCCGCTGAGAAGATTTTGGCGTAAAGGCCATCCAAGCCGGTAAGGTCTCTGATTGGCTGACTCGAATGAAGAAAAGAAAAAAGTTATTTCTGTCCTGAATGCATGGTGGTGCAGTGCACAATCAGAAGCATGTCAGAAGGCCTGCGAGCGTATTCCGTGCAAGACGCCAACACATACACGCCGCGCTCCTAGTGCAGATTGCTTTCCAGCTACGAAACTCACTATAGACATGACCTTATTTTGTTTCCAATACACCAAAAAAGCAACGAAAAAAGATAATTAAATGTAAGGTTCTATCAATAGCTGCCAGACGCGTTGGTGGCGATGCCGACGCGACCTAGCGGCAGAGCTGCGTGACTCCACTAGAGATGACGTTTAGGGGGGGGGGGGGGGAGGCGGGCCTTATCGTGGTGTAAAAAGAAACCGTGGCCTGTAACCATGCAATCATCACGCCTGTGTTGCTTCTCGGAACGAAGTGAATCGAGATCTCGTTCACCTTAACCTCGATTTCTCGCTCGAGACGCCGCCGCGCCTTTCAAAACGTGTCCCTCTGTTTTCTCTGAAATAGTATGTGTGTGTATGTGTGTGTGTGTCTGTGTACGTGTGTGTGTGTTGTTTTGTTTTGGAGAGCACGATGATGTAGTTTTGTGTTTGTGAATTCGTGCGCTCCTCATTTGTCCGCTTTTGGTCGTTAATGTTTCGGGCTCTCGATTAGCGACGGGTGTATAATTGAGCACGGCGGAAGCGTGGAATATTAAGAGCTTTGGCGACGGCCAACACGCCCACGCTGCGCTAGTTTCGTAAAGAGAGGAGTGGAGTGATTAGAGAGAGAAGAGAGAGAGAAAGGAGAAAGAGGAGGTAATTCGAAACGAGAAAGAAATATTATGAAAACATTAAACATACAAAATCTAAAAAGAAACATGAGTTTGAGATGTAACGACAGGCCCTTAGATGCTACAGAGAGACTAGTCACGGACGCTACATTATTTAGGCGGCAGATTTTCCGGTGTTTATTTATAAAGTTAGTCGCCGGATGTTTTTCGATGTTTGTATTTTTTTCATATCCATGTATTTTGATTAGCTTTTTCGAACGGACGCTTTAAACGGTGATTATCAATGAAAATGTCTAATGAATGACTAGAAGTTCCTGTCTTCAAGGAGAGGGTTTCAATAATAACAGTCCTAGCTCGAGCAAAAAATTTGCAGAAATCGGTGTTTTTCTTGGTTTGAACAGATTTTGTATTTTTGTCGCCAGGGGACGTTGCACCTGAGTTTTTCGATTTTCACTGATTATGTATTTTTGACACCAAAAGCTGTTCATTGGTGTTTCTTTTTTTTTTTCGGCTCTATTCGATTTTTTGTATTTTTGACACAGACGGATGTTTATCGGTGTTTTTCGGTTAAAACCGGAAAGCCTACAACGGCCTAAAGATCTTGAATTTGACACAATTGAGAAAGATATAGAGAGATGGAAAGTTGGAGAAAATAAGGGAAATTAACGGTTCAATGAATAGACAACGAATAAAAATAATAAGATCGCCAGGAGAGAAAAAAAAATCTGAGAGGCAACTGAAATTACTTAAAGGCAAGAGAGAGAATTCAGTGTTGTTGGGAACGGCGTTTCAAGGAACGGCGTTCCCGGAACGCGTTTCTCTTAGGAGGAACGGAGCGGCGCCGCCGTTCCATCTTGCATCGGTGGAACTGAAACGGAAACTCTTGACGCTTTCGAAGAAATGGCTGAAAAAACTGCGTTTTTTTTTAAATTCTTTTCTGTCTGTTTATCTGCGGTTTTGTCCAAATTTAGTCGGCCCATTAAAGAAAAGAAAAGGAATCCGTTCTTGAAAGCTTCTTCGACGCCCCAAGAACTTTTTCAGCTCGGGAAGAACGGTTCCTCCTCACAAACATTATCGCCCCCTGGCGAACTAGAAAGTTCAACTGGGAGACAAAGAACTCTTTCGTATAAAAAAAAAAAGGAACTTATTTATGAATTTTGGATCACGATTGTTTTCGGCTAAAGCAATGTCCTTGAATTACAAGATATATATTTTTTTCTATATTGTATGTACTTTTATAAATATCACGGTTCAAACTTTGGTTTCGGGCGTCTACGGCAAAACCGAAACTATCTGCTAGAGGGATGGCAACACTGATCATCAGCCAGTACGGCCGCGACGTGACGTCACAAGGGTGCTCCGCCAGTGTTGCTTGACTAAAAGCTAACCTGCTTGCCGCCCGCTAAAGAGCAGCTGGTCGCATCTTTAAGAACGGTTTTAGTGAAGATCCGCAGGCTTCACTTTGACGTAATATTTCGGCTGTGATCATATTTCGTGCCACTAAAGCGATACCAGTCATTTATTTTGGTTTCGTTCTCGACCGCAGTTGCCCTTTTAAAAGAACCCATCATCGGTTTTTCACGGAGAACCCTTTTAGGGGTGCTTAAAATAACCTTTTAGGGTGTAAACTATGGAGAAGCCAAAGAACCCCTAGAAATTCATTTCATCACCAGATTTCTTTTTTTTTTAGGCTGCATTTGGGATTTTTGTTATCAACTATTTTAACCCCCGACTTCAAGGGATGGGGAAATACCCGAAAAATAGTCGTAAAAAAATAATAACTGGAAGAAATGTGATCGTGGCGACTCGACGCGTAGTTCGATGTGCATATTTTCACTCGCTCGCTTCATTTTATCTGCGGATTATCGTACACAATATCGTAATCATACGCGCAAACGTAACGTCAAAATAACGACACGTTCCAGCTTTAGAAAAGACACGAGAACGCGTTCATTCCGTATACCGCGGGAACTTGTACCCGGAACTCGTTCAAAGATTCAAAAGCAACGCGGAACTAGCTTTTGTTCCTGTTTTGGAGCAACGCGGAGAAGCACCGAAGGAGATTGAGAACACCCACGCTGCAATCACCTGATGTTTGCATAAGTGAGAGAGAAAAAAATGAGGAAAGAGAGAGGGGAATTCATTTAGGGAAGAGATGGAGGAGAGGAGGGAACGAAGGGAAGGGTAGCGCGGAAGCGGAGTACATTTTTTGTTGACGAAGCAAACATCGTCGCAACGTAGCATGTAGCGGCGCTTTTCTGTCAAGCTCCGTTCAAGCTTTGAGGCGCCCAGAAGGTCACCCATGCGTGGGTAACGGGCGCCCACGCTTGGGGAAAAAAATATCAAATGGGAAGAGTTCACTGGAAGCACCTTTTCGCTAAAGAGGAGCGCTTGTGAAGAGCGGTGGCGCCCGAGCACTCAATAAAGAAAACATAAGAAAAAAAACAGGCATAACAAGAAAGAGCGGGAGATATTCGCCCACGCCACTCACACGTATCTAGTGTCACCTCGGCTTATGCGGAAGAAACGATTAGGAAATTGTCGACACTATAAGACTGACACACGTTTAAAAATAACAACAATGAAACACGTAAGTGAAGCACCGACAGCAGAAATGACAATAAGCCGCCACTATTTTTGGACGCCGCTTTTTTTCCTTTCTCTTCATTTTTTTGCTATTGGTAGCTGCGCGATGTGTGTGTGTGTGTCTATATATATCTGGGAAATCCGCTAAGCCTCGCTCAATCCGAGTTCTTTTGTGAATGCCGACAAAGTCCGCGGGGAAATCTCGATAATTTTGTTTTCAGTCAACCTCCGAAATCTACCGCGTGGTTCTGAAGAAGATACCTTCGTCTCAGATATATCGTTTCCTGGTTGTTTTTTTTTCTTGTTTTTTTTAGCATCCTTGTTAATTTTGAGAGTCAGTTTTCGCGGCACGTCAAATGCTTTATTTATAACACCCTATAAATGGATTAACTATTCTTATGACGCTTTTTTGCGTGTGTTTTTGTATTCTGGAGTTAGGGAATGAAAGGATTTTGGCGGTATAGATGTGTCGTTCTTACTTTCCGCCTCTGTAAACACCGCAAAGACGTAGAGTCACACAGCTCACACATCATACAAAAGGCGCCATGTTCCCTGCTGACATGAGGAGAACATTATCTGCGTACATGCCTCAATCATGTTCAAAGCATGTTTGTTTCATACATTTCAGGTATATACTTTGAATATGTCTGCGGACAATTTTCGTATGACACATGTGTGGTACGGGACAGTCATACAAGAAAAGAAACACGCCTCAAATGCACACAAGCCTCTAAGTTTTTTTGTTTGTTTTTTGCAGTGTAACCGCGGTTAATCTAAGGATCACCAAATCGGTTACAGTAGTTTCGAGTTGAGCGAGGCCGTCGCGTCGTTAAATCTGGACCTTTTGTTTTTCTAAGTTCATACCGAATGTGTTGTGTACCAGGTATTTCGGAGGAAAAAAGTTCTCGCCGCCATTATATAAACTACGCATCGCTGTACGCTGAATCTCCGCCCGCACAATGTACCGCAAGCGGTCCGGATGCACGATGCCAAAATGTCAGAACTAACCTTTATGTCTGACTCGAAATTTATCAGCGAAGTTTGGAAAGTTTTCGATAAAAATTGCGTCGCGTTCCCTGCAGCGTTCGCGTTTCATCTCCATGTATATCCGCAGACTCCGCCCGCCGCCATTTTTTTCATCGGGCATTTCCATAAATCGCAAACAACTTTTGTTTGTTGTTTTTCGCTAGATAACGGCAAGCGCCGAAACTCTGGCGTCTGGTCCACACCGCTGTAGGGCTCCCTCTGGACGGACAGTGGGCGTGCAGCGATAGGCAGTTTATTATTGCGGTGAGAGAAACGAGGTTCTCTATTACCACAAACACCAGGTGCACCCGCGTCTCACCCTAAGGTCGGGGTCTCACTCCTCATACATCATACAAAGGACAGTCTGCAAATGAGAGTCACCGCGATATCCATGGTTCGAATGCCCCGTGCCAAGTTTCTCCTCGAACTCGTTACTACGCGGCATTCTAAGTACGGATATCGCGATGACTCGCCTTTGAATCTGTTCGCGGACCGTCTCTTGTACGATTCATTAGCAGTCTGACTGTGGCTTAAGAGAGACTGTAGGACAAATGCCACGGGCTGTCAGGTCCAACCACGAGCGAGTTAGAGATCACTTGGTTTCAATCTGATTCGTGATCAAACATGGCTCGATACCTCCGCCATACGAAGGCCGCTGCAATTGATACGTCACCCACCGGATTGCCAGCGCCGGGCACGGATCGGGCAGCACGAGTGTCCCGTCAGCGTTCGGGTGGGACTCGTTGTCCAATCAGACAGAACCCGCGTGTCCCAGTTGAACACCGAGGGGGCAGCACTGGCCCCCGCCCCGTGCTGACCTCCGGTACTTGACGTGCAAGAATTCATTGCTTCGGCCTTCGATGTGAGGACTGTTTCCGAGGGCTATTCGGGCGTACGAAATATTCGTACAAATAAACCAATACATCGAGTACACTAAAACTTGCTTTTTTCCTTCACAAATGTGTCTTTAGGCGGTGCATTTATCGTACTAAAATTTTACAAGTGTCGTTTCCGAAAAATAATGCAATCATAAAATAAACCCGTTTCGTTTTCGTTTTTCTTTCTTTCTGTGCGCAGTAAGGAAAACGGTAAAAACACCGTCATCGTTGACGCTGCTATTCACAGTATCAACACACGCTCCGTTCTGCTGGATCTGTTTTCGGGTATTCTAAAGAAGCTTTCACGTTTTTATTTTATGTTTTGCCATCCCTGAGTAGCAGTGTGGGCCAGACGATATCTATAATTTCCGACCCTGTGCGTAAAAAACAAAAAAAAAACAAAAATTTAATTATCTTTTTGGGTTTACGTTCATTTTGCTTTTTCTGAAAACCAAATTCAGTCAAATTTAGGTACGATAAACGTACCATTGAAATACACATTTCTGAAAAGTTTAATTGCACTGCAGTTCATTGGCTTGTTTACGAAATATATTTTGAAACCCGAATTGCGCTCGAAATCACCTTGCATAGTGGTGTTGATACAACACCACTATATACATGGGTACGTGTCTCCCGGCCTGCTCCCCTCCTTTTGTGGGCTTTGAAACAACAAGCAAAAAAAGAAGAAGATGAAGAAAACGCATAGAGCCAAGAATGTTTCGAGATGCGAGTCAATAACTCTTGCCCGGATCCGGTCGAATTCGCTTCGAATTCCCCAAAACCGCAGCCGGAACTGGCTGAGAAATGGCTTCCACGGAGGAAGCAGACAGTGTATCAACACGACACACTTCGGTGCTTCGACTCAAAACGGCCGACAAAGCGAACGCGGAAAATAAGGAACACAAAGCGCGTGGTGCATTGTATGATCGACGATGAAAAACGCATCCCCTATGGATTCAGCCTGAACCGACCGAGAGCGAACTCGTTGGGCCTCATGTAGCACTTTCTTTTGCTCCTTTCCGGTTTCTATACACCGCAGCAAAGAATGGGTAATTCATCTTCACGTCCGAAAGCTTTCCTTTTGCTGTTGTTGTTGTTTTTGTATCTGTCCTGTTTTTGTTACGTGCAGCTTTCTCCCGATAATCGGGCCTGTTTTGTTCATTCGACTCTCGCGACTCAATCGTAATGACGTATAAGGAATGATGTACGAAACACAAGGCGCGTTCGTAAACGTTATTAGGGTCCCGACTCGATCCACGAAACCAGCGACGCTTCGGGGGTAACGACAACTGAGCCGCCTTGGTCCTCAAGAACCACCGCTGCCACTTACCCGAAGCCGTATCTGAAATTGCGGTAAACGGTTTTCCGTCCTTCGTAAAACGTTAGAACACTTTGTAACAGAGCAAAGCGCTTGAGCTTGCCGGCACCACATCTAGTTCGGGAAGTGTATGCGAAGAGCAAGTCGCCAGCTTCTTTCGCAGGGGTTAGCGGTGACGTCAGTACGACGCCGAGTTCTGATTGGCTTTGATTGAAAGGATAGTGTGTAGACCTCAATGCTAAATGCCTTAAAATCTACCCACCCAAGAAAAGCAGACGATCTCACGTTCCGCATAGTTTGTTCGAATCATAACGCCGCCAACCGCGTCCCATCTGCACGAAGCACCAAAATGGCGGCGCCCGCAGAAAAGTAAGAAATGGATTGCCGGGAGGCTAGCGCTCGGCTTCTTTAGTGGCTCTATGGTCACGACCAGAGAGACGCTCAGTGACGGTTACGTGTCGCCCACGAGGAGAGGGGCTTAGACCGATAAAGTGGTATCCTGTTCACCAGGCAAAAGTGACCCCACACTTGCGCTGCCGCCATGTGTGACAATTTTGACCACTATTTGCGTCTCCAGCTCGACGCTCGCCCTCCCGCGGCGGAAACTGGAAGCGCGCTAGTGAGGGGTCCCCGATTCTCCTGCTCAGCGGGAACGGCGGAAGTGCTCGCGATCATGGCTCGAGAAATGTAATTTCCCAATGCAAACAACGCTCTTTACTGCCCCAACGTAGTGCTGCAGCCGGTATGGAATTGTACCTTGCTGGAGAGTTTTAGTATTGCGCGCAGAAGCAAACGCAGAGCAGGGTGCGTTTGCGTTAGAGTTGCAAGTCCCACGTTGTGCGTGCGCCTCTTCGCCATGCGCCATCCAAGACCGCAATTTTGGGCTCCGCGCACGCGCAGTGAGGAACACGCAAAGCTAACGCAAACACACAACACTTGCGTTGGCTCGTATATGCAATACTAAAACTCACTACTGTCTCACCGGCTTCCAACGCCAACAAAACGTGCTGCAGTTATCAGACGTTGCAAGCAAGTAGACGTTCCTTCGAACTGGAAAGGCTGAGATCGGAAAAAACGACGGAGCATAAAAATAAAGTAACTAAATGTTATAAAAAAAATTAATAATTTAAACATTTCGAAAAAAAAAAACGAGACTGGGACAAAAAGGACGGACAAACACAAAGTCTCAAACACAGCTGAATTTTATTTGACAACGAAAGGTGCTTTTATAGGCGTCAAATCCTTCCATCGTAAACCGGAAGACACGGTAAAATAAAGAAAAACGGACAAAACAACAACAAGTCTCAAGCCAAACGGACAAAAAACGGACAAAACAACAACAAGCCTTGAGACTTGTTGTTGTTTTGTCCGTTTTTTATTTTACCGTGTCTCCGGTTTACGATGGGGAAGTCCCTTCACCGAGCTCGCCTGTGCTTTTACACTTTCTTCGTCAAATCCTACACAATTCAAAAGAGACGAAGGAGAGAGAGGGCGAAACCCACACAAAACAAAAGAGATGAAAGAAAGAGAGGAGAATTAGGGAAACCCGTGCCACAAGCAGTACAACAACAAACAAACAAACAAAAACATTACAATAGAACAGAGTAGTAGTGGGTTCGTTTTATACAAAAACAAAAGCAAAGTAGAAGGACTAAAGTGCATTAGCCCCCAAAAAACACCATAACAGGACGGACGCAAAGACAAACGACCAGAAAACAATAAAGCGAATTGACTTAAAATCGGACAAAAGGCCTCAACCAACAATTGACAAGACGCGCAGACATCAAATTAGTAGGAACTTTCTTTGTTCCTTATCTATTGTGAGGGATGGCTTATTTACCGCATTTCCATGATTCATGATTGTTATAGATTCTTTTATCAAACGCTTGCCCTTTTTGTCCCAGTCTCGGGTTTTTTTTTTCGAAATGTTTTAACCACCACCAGCTCGTTTGCGCCCTTACCTTTTGTTTAATAATTTAATTTTTTTTTTTAGGCATTGGGTTTGGAAGAATATTGGCGGCGATTTACGTTTTGTTGATTGTCAAAAGTAGCTACTTTGATAGGAAATATACTTTAACCACAATTAATGGAATTTTACATAGATTTCTCACAATAGCTAGAATGTTTTCATTTAATTTAGACTATTTTTATTTTATTACTTGGTAATTAAAATGATGACATTGGCACCAGTGATGATAATCAGCACACTTTTAGTTTGTCATATTTGTTCGTGCGTTTGAAATTAGATCATAAGCAACGCTTGAAAAATTACGTATTACAATAGCTGAATTTTAATATTATTAATAATACCAATCGCGGCAATGCATGCCCCCAATTAACGCCAAGATCACGAAAATATGCCATTTCACCATATTAGTCTATCCAGAAAGATATCAATTTTTAATGCGAATATTAATGCGAATAGCATTCTTTGGCTACTTCACGCACTTTTCGTCTATGTATCTATCTATCTGGCTATCTAACCTCTTACGCCGCGGGTCGATAAATAAATAAAAAAGACCGGCGCCGGCTGGGATTCGAACCGTTGACCCTTTGATCAGCAGGCAGACGCGCTAACCACAGAGCTATGAAGGCAGTTTTTTTCTTTATGGAATGAGGCAGTCATTCAACGCACTCTAAACGGTTGTTTATATCTTTACCATAGGACGCGCTTTACAGCGCTGTCACAGCTACCGGTGCGCGCGCGTTCCATGCACGAGGGCTCATTCCGCTCTCGTGAGGCTGAGCACGGCCGCTAGCTCACCCTCTCCCGCGCTCGGGAGAGGGTGATGTAGCGGCCGTGCTCAGCCTCACGAGACGGAATGAGCCCTCGTGCATGGACGCTGCGCACCGGCTCTGTGCAGCGCTGTACGCGTCCTATGGTAAAGATATAAACAACCGTTTAAAGTACCGTTGGTTGAGACTAACTGAGACGCCAGAAAGTCTGGTCGGTACCATTTTGAGTGTTTGTGCGTATGGCGCGTGCTTTGCTCGCCTTCCTAAAGTGACACAAACGCACGTGCTGGGCTGCGGAGATCGTGCGCAGGGCTGTGAAAGTGTCAACAAATTTAGAATCGCCTCAAGAGTGGGCTGGCGTATCTAGAGTGTGCCGGCCACCTGACGAACGCGCATAACTCCGCACCGTTTGATGCTATTCGCATTAACGTAGATAATCATTCCCAAAGGATGGGTTCTGCTGATTTTTTGTTTTTTCTTTTTAGCATATGAAAAACTCTGACATAGTTATCAAGATAAACAGTCAAACACTGGATATAATATAAATTCCTATGCGTCACTATAAACACACACACACACAGACAGACTTCAGCTGTCAAACTCGGATTCCATCTTTGGGTGGTTGCAGTGAGAACAGCGTTTATTAATTTTACGTTTTGTGGACATTTGTAAAAATATAAATTCTCTTATACCTGTGCTGAGAATAATGTTAAACCAACTAATAATCTAAAGACCTCAAAACCCATTAAAAGGCCCGCAGTTCATTATTTCCCATGACAATTATCTGAGCGAGAAAAGGCAGCGAGAGCACAGAAATATCAGCACTGATTTTTTCAACAACTACAAATTTCAGCCTGGATTGGACATGTATGTCACAAAATAATGTTTCCACGAAAACCTTCTCTGACTAAATAATTACGATGTGAGAGACATCTTGAGGTATGAAAGAATGCGAAATTAAGACCTTACCGAGAAATTAAATCCAAAAAAGAGGTTAGTTTCGGTTTCGCTCCAGAATTAAAACGCGCATCTTTGCGTAAATATTACGCTAAACACTGTTCTTGTTTTCAGAGTAAAGAGGTGACGTGCACCCATAACACCTAGCTTCCTCGTATTACCAGAAATAATTTGTGTTGCTCAGTGAAGCCAGCAAACTCGACAGGCTCAACAGCGGCACGCATCTCCGACCCTCACTATAACCGCCATTTTGGAAAATGAGTGGCGCCACCTATAGTTAGTTGGAGTCGCGAATAGTCGGTGACAGGTCAAGAACGAAGTGGAAGCTCCTCCCACCTCTTTCCACTTTAGTAGAGCGAACCCTGGAGGGAGGCGACCTCCTCTCTACCGTTCGTTCCTCTGAAGTGGAAAGGGGTGGGAGGAGCTTCCACTTCGTTCTTGACCAGTCACCGACTATGGACACGCGACCGTACCAAATACTGATGCCTCCTACGCAAAACTGTGCTGAGACTTTTATGGCGATCGCTGTAAAAAACATGATAAACCATTTTTAAATACCCCCAGACATCAGTGTCAAGCTCCGATAAAAACTCAAAATACAGCACCGTCACTGGCGGCACTGGTGGCATCTAGCGGAGGCATGGCGAAGCTGCCCGAGATTTTGTCGTAAAGCACATTTTGGACTTAAAACAAACGAAACGTAACTTATTTCGTTGGTACGGTTATTAAAGATCAATAAGCAATTACTTGTGCGCGGTACTTCGTTAAAATCTAGACGTAAAACTGTGAGGTCAAGTGAGTAGTGGTAAAAAATGTGCAACATGGCGGCGGCCACTTTTAGCGACCAGTTTATTGCTCTACGGCCCCCTACCTCGTTGCGTGTCGCGCATCTCTCCGACGTGGCAAATTATTTTTCAGCGCGGCTGAAAATTTCTTTCCAACTTTCTTTTCTTTTTTTATCCTCCTTCGTTCTCGCCTGCAGGGTGCACAGGCCAGGGAGTTAATTTCAGAAAGGAGGATGGTGCCCTCCTTTCTGGTACCAGGCTGAAATTTAAAAAAAAAAAAAGGTAAGTAAGTAAATAAATAAATAAATATTTCGGTATAATGTCCAGGAACGAGCTTTTCGGCCCTGGGACTGACAAACAGAGCTACAGGGTTCATGCTGCACTTATTAGCACGGGAATAAGTATAATTAAGGATTCATTATTGTTATTAGTATTAGTAGCGGTAGCAGTAGCAGTAGCCGTAGCGTTGCTGTTGTTGTCGCTCACTGTTACAGCAAACTGTAATTTTTAGCCGTGACTTTCAACTGCGACCGGAAAAGTAAACTGTGATCGTAAACTAACTTTATATACTGCCCACATAAAATGCCATTATTCATTTTTGCCGACTTGCCCGTTTACGGCTCTGGCGCCGCACAATAAAGTCCTAAGCCCGACTGACGGACAGACCGATGGTTCGACGTGTCTCTGCAAGGTCCACGAATCAGCGCGAAGAAAAAAAGAAAAAGAAACGTCTTGCGAAGAAAAGGTCGAAGGTGCCTCGATTCCGGGAGCGGAAAAAGCGCGTCCGTTCTTCCGTTCCTCCATTACCGGAGCACCAGCGCCGATCGCTATCGACCGGTGGCCGCCTCGGAAAGCATCCTTCGAAATCCTACGCTGCTGTTACCTTGCTTCTTTCTTCTTTTAATGGTCGCGGTTCTTTTTCTCCGAGCGGCCCGCCTCCACAAAATTGTGTTGCGTGTTTGTTTGGACAGCGGGAAAAAGCCCCAACGGGCCTTTGATGTTTCCGCTGCAGATGAGAAGCGTTAATAAAACGTCACTACAATGGAACTAACCAAAGTCTATCAAACACAATTATACTCGTTGTCATATAAAAACAATCATGAGCCATTCCACTGTGGTAAAGACCACCGAAGCTGTTTAGCACACGACACAGACGTGGCACAGAATTTTAAACAAAGGTACGAACACATTTATTGTCTCGATCGGTGGTCATCGTGACGAAAGGTGCGCACACACATGTCGAGGACTATCGCCGCCCCGAGGAGCCGGAGGAAACCAGACACGCCAGAGCCGTATATTGGGAGAGTTTGGCCATTGGGCGGAGCAAAGGCCGCCGCCAGCGCCGAATACTGCGCCCGCGGTTAGAGCGTAAACGAAAAGGATGACACAGCGTCGACCAATCAGCAGACCGCGACGTCACAATATTGAAAACGACATTTAAAGCGTGAAATAGAATTCGTCCAATCTCGGCGTCCCGGTGACAGTTCGCTCTGGGCCCGCTTGCTAGAACAGCGTCTCTGCGGAGACTGGATGAAAGAGTTGTTCCGGCTTTCCGCTGCCCTCACCGCTAACTACTACTACTACTACTGTATGAAAGAAAACAGTGCAAAGGTTGGGGCGCGCGAGCGTCTCGAGACGTGGCTGAGTCCCGCTCAGCTCGTGCGCTAGCTTTGGCAGTACTTTCTTTCCCCGATTGAGCCGCCATAGCCGACCTTCTCTTGTCTTACCGAGATGCCAAGCCACTGAAACGGACGTTTCCGAGCCTCCACACAGGCCTATGATGGGGAGAAGGACGTAGTAGCCGCTAAAGTGGCAATAACCTGCCCTGCTGTGGTAAGAATGAAGTGCAGCGAACGGAATAAACAAAAACTGAAGGGCGGTTATGGCGGCGCCCATGCACCGCTGCTGTAAAGCGTCTTCGTTCGTTTATTCTACCGTTGAATATGGACGTGACGACAACCTCACACTTGCCAAGTTTTCAATCATAAAGAGTTAAAACTTTTCACTCTAGCGACGCTAAAACGGCTTAAATTAGTCGTGTCGCATATTTAGAGCTCTCGACCACCGCTAGTGGCTGTTTCGCGGACTGTGGTTGGCCCCGAGATGCTCGCCTATTCAAACCAATGTATGGCCAAACTCTCCCAATAAACGGCTCTGATAATAATGATGATGATGATGACGATCTTGCAGCTGTTGCAGCTTACGCGCGATGGGACCGCCACCCGGCGGAAGGAAAGGAAACTAGGCACGCAAGCGCTTGGAACGACGACAAAGAGAGTGCGGCGCGCCTCCCTCCTCCTCCGCCTTCCTGCTAATTTTCCCGCTAAATTTAGCGGGAAATTTTTCCGCAAAATTTGGCGGAAAAGTGACCGTAAAAAGGCGCGTAAAAATAATTCATTTACGTCTTTTCATAAATTACCGCATGCCAAAATTAACTTCATTACAACTACCCTGAAAAAAAGAAAGATGCTGTTTTCAAATTACTGTGCTCCTGTGGGAGTCGATGGCCGCTGTTGAAAAACGGCAGCTGGCAAGGTTCCAACGACGTTGTACACCGACGCAGAGACCAAAGTTATTTTGGTTAAGAAAGGATGGGGTGCACTTCGATTAGCCCTTTCGACCGTTTATCATGGTCACAAAACGACAACTCCGATTCTTTTCACTCCCGCACCGCCCCCCCCCCCTCCCCTCTCTTTCACCAAACATCGAACGCCTTCGTGTATGTATATATATAGTATAGTGTCTCGAGTTCAAACAAAGTGCCTTCACTTTCGAAATTGTTTGGAAAGTACGCTATGGCTGTCGGATATCTGATTAAAAGAACACGCTGAGTGAAGTTTTTGTTTCATCTATATATTTTTGTCGCATTTTCTTGCAAACGTTGACCTTCGAGATGTTTGGAGACCGAAGAACCCCAAAAAGTTCGAGCGCCAGATCTCTCTCTTTTTTTCTTCTTTTTTTAGGGACTACTTGAGCTATTATATTTCCTGCCGAAAGGAGTGTTGTGCCGTCAGCGCCAGAGGTCTGCGCGTGCCCCAGTGAAATAAAATAAAAAAAGAATCAGATAAAATATCAAAATTCGAATCTGCGAGCCTTCAACGAAGCACGTGAACGCACAATAAAAACGCTATATCAGGCGGAGAAAAAACGAAGAACTGTGAGAGGACAGAAACGGTCTCGCCACTGTCGCGAATCAAGACACCTTCGGAGAAACATCTCAAATTAGTAGACCCATTTTAGAAGAAAAAAAAAGCCAAAAGAAATTTGTTTCCACTATCTGCAAGAGCTCATGGCCCAGTGAAGACTGTACAGCCAGCAATATGCAATCCAACCCACACAATATAAATCCTCCTAATCAAGGTGTAATGAGAATAAGTAAGTTTTTTTTTTTTTTAACATCTAACGAATACCTGCCAACCTGCGGACTTTCAAATTCGTAAAAGTCCCGCGGCCGCGGAGGGAAAGGGGGGGGGGGTAGTGAGAGGCAGGTACTTTTTGGGATGAATGATAGTTTAGGTATTTTGTCACCGATTTTCCTGTTGTTTTCAGCCTTGCCACCGTGCGAAATGCTTCCATCACACATGCACGTAGTACAGAATCCAAACTGCTCTCCCTTCTTGGACGGCACGAAGCACGAGAATCATACGCGTGGGACTTCAGGAACACCTGAAAAGTACCTCTATTGAGGTTTGGAGTTCGCCATTGCGGCGCGAAGCCACCGCGACTAGGAGAATTCTACAATGATTACACGACGATTACAAGACGCCGGACTGCTCGCGACGAAACTGGCCGAAACAGCGAGGCCGAACTTGGCCGAACCACGGCTTGAACACGCCGAACCAACGTGCGCCGCCAAAGGCCAAACACACGAACAAAGGCTTTGGACTTTGGATTGGTTTTGGATCCGTGGCCATCGGATAGTAGAAACCACGACGCTGCCGCGGACGGTGCCTATCGCCCTCTTGTGGCGGTGCAAGGTACCGTCAGCAGTGGTCTTTTCTTATCATTTTTTTCGTAAAATTCGAAACAAGATTCGTAAAATCATAAAATTAGTCCCAATTCGTACATTTTACGAAAGATTCGGAAGAGTTGGCAGGTATGCTAACGCTAATTTGCATTTCCTACTTGCGATCGCGTCCCCAATATTCTGGGACATTCACTCCTTCCGCCCTCTCTCGGACGTCCTCGGCGACACTCTAAAAATAATTTCAATAGAGGAACTGCGTACACTTTCATATTTTCCCGAAGAATTACAAACGAAAAAAATAAACGATATAAATTAATACTCATCGAAAACTCGGTGTTCGGAGCGTACTCGGGTGGAAATCTATTCGCCACGAAAGCCTGCGTCAGCGCACGGCGTGAACTCGGATCGAATCCCACGCTCGTCATCGGGAGCGATGCCCACAATATGGAAGCCGCCAGTGTACCTGGTGGACTCCTGAAAGGGGTCCACTGCAACAGCATCAGACTTAAAGAACATTCCAACCCAAAGATTTCAATATTTCCATAAATGCTTTTTGTTCCTCGCGAACTTTTCGTAACGACCGTAAAGTTAGCTCCTGTAAAGCTACCGTTCCCGCGTACACCGATGCCCCGAGGCCGAACAAACTTTACGAGCGTTCATGCATCGTAGGGTCGACGGTACATTGCATCTGTAAGTGAGGAGAGGAGGAAACGAGAGCGGGCGTGGACGTAGAACGCCGAGCTCTGATTGGACAGATTAGTGGGTAGACCTAAAGCTAGCTGCCTTTTGTATCACCTGCACTAGTGGAACGCGCTAGAACGCGGAACGCCGGCATACGGCGTTCGGCTCTCGCATTCGAGCGGGTTCGACGAGTGTAGTGGAGACAAAGGCATCTAGCTTTAGGTCTACCCACTAATCTGTCCAATCAGAGCTCGGCGTTCTGACGTCCCCGCCCGCTCTCGTTTCCTCCTCTCCCCACTTTCTCGGCGCATTAACGTTTATGCAGCAAGTAGTCTCTCAGTAGAGCCACAACGTGTATCACTACTGCGCCTGGTGCACGTTCAAGACCAGAGGCTAGCGGTTTGTACTGCACTGGCTAAATTCCTCATCTAGAGCTGGGAGACAAGTCGCATGTTGAAGCAGACCAAGTTCTAGGCTGTATAAACGTACACACACCCCAATCTTTTTTTTTTTTTTTGAAGTCACACCACAATGAGTTGCAATGTTCGTCATGCAGCTAGACTTTACTGACAAGAATGAATGACAGGGAGCTCTCTCAAGACCGCCACCAGGATTTCGCTTACGCTTCAGTGTTTCCTCAGCCTCCAGCGTGCCAGCGCAGCCCATGCATGGCGGAAGAGGGCGTCACTGTCGTTCTGTTTCTGTTTCTTTCTCTTTCTGTCTCACTTTTACGACTTTAAGGTGAAATTCCGGGTGAACGCTCCCATAGCTCCAGAAGGAAACGAGCTACCTTTCTCAATCTGCCAGAAACCGCAAACTCTAAAACTGCGCACGCAGAAAAAAAGAAAAAGATGGCATACATTATTCTCGTCGCATTGTGTATTCAATCGGTCAGGTCCCCGTCGCGACGGCGCGTTTTCAAGCGCCCAGCTTTCGAATAAGCGCAGGTATCAAAACACGGCTTCGTGCGACGATGTCGACAGGATTAGGCAGATCACGCTTTCGTGAAACAATATTGGCACCGGAAGCTAGCACTTCCAGTTGAAAGCATATGCTTGGAAGCGCCTGCCCATATCCGTAAAGAGACCTTGAGAACCGATCTCCCAAAGCTCCCTAATCTGATGCAAGCTCGTTGAGCGTGAAAAATGCCGAATGAAGGCTCGCTCCCACGGTTGCGTCGACTACGTTGCGCTGCGTTGCGTCGTGCGGCACAGCACCTTTCCATTGGACCGTCGAAAGGATCGCCATAGAAACGGCTCAGCGAAAGCAGCTTAACATGACGCAAGTGGTTGCAGTCGCACTCGAACGCAACTGTGTGAACGAGCCTCAAGCCATGGTAAAAGTTTCCCTTTTACGTCGCAGACGGCGGAAGATGGCGCCACAGTCGTTCTGTTTCTGTTTCTTTCTCTTTCTATCTCTCTTTTACGAATTTGAGGTGAAACTCCGTGGGAACGCTCCCAGAGCTCCCAGATGTCGGAAAGTAAGAAAGAAGTTCATAGTTGGACGACGACACGGACACGGACGCGACTCTTTCCAAAACAACCTTTTTTAATGCGAATAGCATTCTTTGGCTACTTCACGCACTTTTCGTCTATGTATCTATCTGGCTATCTAACCTCTTACGCCGCGGGTCGATAAATAAATAAAAAAGACCGGCGCCGGCTGGGATTCGAACCGTTGACCCTTTGATCAGCAGGCAGGCGCGCTAACAACAGAGCTATGAAGGCAGTCATTCACCGCACTCTAAACGGTTGTTTATATCTTTACCATAGGACGCGCTTTACAGCACTGTCACAGCTACCGGTGCGCGCGCGTTCCATGCACGAGGGCTCATTCCGCTCTCGTGAGGCTGAACACGGCCGCTAGCTCACCCTCTCCCGCGCTCGGGAGAGGGTGATGTAGCGGCCGTGCTCAGCCTCACGAAGCGGAATGAGCCTCGTGCATGGACACGCGCGCACCGGCAGCTGTGACACGCTGAAAGCGCGTCCTATGATAAAGATATAAACAACCGTTTAAGAGTACCGTTGGTTGAGACTAGCTGAGACGCCAGAAAGTCTGGTCGGTACCATTTTGAGTGTTTGTGCGTATGGCGCGTGCTTTGCTCGCCGTCCTAAGTGACACAAACGCACGTGCTGGGCTGCGGAGATCGTGCGCAGGGCTGTGAAAGTGTCAACAAATTTAGAATCGCCTCAAGAGTGGGCTGGCGTATCTAGAGTGTGCCGGCCACCTGACGAACGCGCATAACTCCGCACCGTTTGATGCTATTCGCATTAACGTAGATAATCATTCCCAAAGGATGGGTTCTGCTGATTTTTCGGTATTTGTTCTGTCCTTGTTCCCGATAGAGAATAATTGAGTGCCAGACGCATCCTGCGCAGGAATCTTTTTGTATATTATTTTTATTTATTAATGTTTTCGGCCTTTTCTTCAAAGGCAATTACAGGCGAGGTTGATAGTTACCTAATTGTACACAGCCTGCGACGAACAAAATAACTTTGAACACCGTACAAAGTCTGAAAAAACACACGAACACAACAAAAAGGAAAGCATAATACAATTTCAGCTCCGATTTCTACATATTGGAACCTAATATTCGAAAAATTAGTACCGGTAGTACAGACTCGATCTTTTACTGACATGGTCGCAATTGCCGGTATGCGTAGCGCACTGTCACGTATCAAGAGGGAAAGCAGGTAAAGACGCTTCTGGGCGACCAGCGCGTTCGTCACCTTCTCGCAGCTCGTGCTGCAAACGCATTCCCATAAACCACGGAACATCAATCGAGCAGTTGGAAACGATCTGAAACCTAAGCATTTATTCGTTCCCTAAAAGGCCGTCGCCGTCGTTACCCGGGGAAGCTTAATTGCTACGTCGCTCTTAGGGCTTCGCCAATTCCGCCCTCGTCAGTCACTGTTCGGGTCTCGCAGACGACGGGTCGAGACAAAACAAAAAGAAAGGGAGAGAGAAAAATAGAGGAGACAGAGAAGGAGACGAAATTGTTTGTCGTGAGCAATTACTCGATCCGCCCCCGGCTAGAGTCGCGTGGATGGAGACATTTTCGTGTGCGAATCGAAAGACGAGTTTCAGCTTTTATGTTCTATTCTCCGTTGCCACGTGGCACAGTCGGCCTCTAGATACAATCAGAAGAGCGCGTTGGTAAACCATATATTTTCTTGGTTTTTACAACGCTAAAGGGCGGGTACCCGTTAGCATAATCTCGCGTTTGTGGTTGTCCGTTGTCCACGCGTTAGCGTTCTAAAAACCAAGGAAAACCTGTCGCCAGTTAAAGAGCATGCTGTTATAGACACTCCGACAATGAAGACAGCTACACAAGTTAGCCACGTTTATAGACCTGCCCGTAAAAATCAATCGTCTTGTGTCTCGCTTGACCTGGACCTGCACCCAACGCCACCTGGAATGATCGAGGCCTGAGAACGACCTCCTCTTCACCCACGAAACGTCATCACGGTCGGATGGCACCACCTTAGCCATTTACACAAAGTAAGAAGTTCAGCTGCGCGAGCTGGCCACTTCGATAAGGGAAAGAAGCACACTCGCCCATCGCGTGAGGATAAAAAATGGCGGATGTTAGAATATATTTTCTCAAATAGTGCACACATAGAATGCACGAGCTTGTGAATGTGTGGACTCCCGACCTTTTCCGTTCACCGGGATCGTCCCCCTAAAAGGCCTCACAATGGCCGTTCCGCAAATGGGTATATCGTTCTCAAAAGAGAGAGAGAGAGAGGGGCAAGAGGGATGCGAGTTGGAGGGACGAAAGGAGAAGACATCCCAGACGTCCAGCAATGAATTGGGACGGATGCGAAAACGATTACTCTCGCGTTCGGGAGAAATGGAGACTGATGGCGTCCAGCGAACGGTCGCCGGTCTGCCATCCTCGCCGGACCCACGAGCAGGCCTACCTTTTGGGAGCGGCAAGATAGCAGACAAAACAGAAACGGCGACGCGACCTTTTCATTGCCGGACCCTTACCTCGATTTAATGTTTTTTTAATGTTTTTCTTTTCTTTTTTTCTTTCGTCGCTTTGCTGGTTGCATTAGGAGCGAGCGGGTCTGTCTCGATTAATCACTTCTTCGAGTAACCGTATATATCCCGTAAAATATCTTCCCACGCGTTGCCTTTCTCGCAAATCGCTCGGAAAGCCAATCGTCGTGATGTTCGAAGGAAATTCGACGAAAACGAAAGGATCTGACGCTGAAAACGGTCCGGAAATATCGACGCCTGCGCACACAAAGCTCAAACTTTCGCCGAATGTGCACTGACCAGGTCAGCTTTACCGTGTTAAATTTCAAGGTGTAGCCCTCTTCCTGTAAGAGGTGACAGCAGAATACTTGCCAAAGTTAACGTAGGGCGTGTTCGCAGACGACCGAGTCGGCGATAGTTGAAACTTGTGGCGCCATCTCCCGATAGGCGCGGCGGCCAGTGCTTCGTTCGCTCGCTGCGCCTATCGGAAGTTGGCCCCACAAGCTAGGACCGTCGCTATAACCCGGTCGTGAACACGTCCGCCATTGACCCCAGCAGTTTGTTTGCCTAATTTTTTTGCAGAGGGAGAGGGCTACCCTCAAAATTCCCCAAAACAGAATCCACCACCCAAATGCACATTCGGTGAAAGTTTGAGCCTTATGACATGCGCAGACGCCGATTTTTCCGG
The DNA here is from genome assembly GCA_037355805.1 of Ixodes ricinus. Taxonomy (NCBI): domain Eukaryota; kingdom Metazoa; phylum Arthropoda; class Arachnida; order Ixodida; family Ixodidae; genus Ixodes; species Ixodes ricinus. The sequence continues at coordinate 69,509 of JAZHYW010014877.1, read as the reverse complement.
TTCGTTTTACAGCGCGTAGCTTTGCAGAGCATTGCTTCTTATTTATCCCGTAATTTGGTGAAATGTCTGTTTGCATGGACCATCCCAAATAATCGCCTTCTCCACGCTACCGCCTTTGCCCACTGGGCTCTGGAAGGCATTCTGAGCAAGCGCACGAGTTGGCTCCTGTGGAATATCAGACGCCACAGGTGCGACCCCAGCCCCATGACTCGGCATTTTTTGACCTGGGTCATAAGCGCTGGAAAGACGTACGTCGATCGCATAAGACCTTTTTCAATACCTCATCAAGCAACATTGGCAGTCACCGTTTTTTGCGCACGGACCGTGGTATTCGATCAGCTAGTCCTCACCGAACAGTGACGCAGCGTTCGTGTCCCATACACAATACGTGCCCCGAAAATGGCGGACCGAGATAATTAGCGCAACAGTTACTAGATGGTGCACACTTTCGAAAAAAAGAATCTATTGAACTTCCATTACTACTCAAATGAAAGCGAGGTTATGTGTTGACTCATTGTTTACAAATGGACCCGCTTCTATACGCGCAGTTTGCCCGAAGGGTCGGTGTAAACTACGCATGCGCAAAAGCAACTTCTTTTGTTTCGAAGAGCGAAGCATCTGCGCATCGTACCCATGCTTCGCAGCCGTCGCCGCTGTCCTGGTGTGCGTCCCCAAGCACGCGTGAATACGAAACCGGCGGACTCGCGTTGATCTCCTAGTTGCACGCAATCGTCGCGCGTCATAATAACTCAGGTTGCCTCGGACCCAGGAGGCAGCTGTCAAAAGTGTTGCCTCCGCGAATCGATTGCGTTCGTGCACGCACACGCACAGCGGACCGGAAGTCGCTCGAGGGACCGGAAGTGGGCCATCAGAAAAAGCGCCCCCTGGCCTTCCCCTTCCCCGGCCTCTTCGGCATTGCTGGTCGGAAACCTCGTTTCGACGGCGGGCGACGGGGCGGAAAAATTGACTCGGACGGCGCGCGACGGGGCGAAAGGGGCAGAGCCGCGGTTAAAGGTGACGCTTCTCCCGGGCGCCGGTGCAGGTCGCCGGAAAGCTATCGAACGTCGCAGATACCACATCAGCCTTTTTTTTTTTTTTTTGCGGTGATTCTTATCGAACTTAGTGTGTTTGCCGCTTAAAGGCCGACGACCAGACACGAGATTCTGCAAGGCAGAATATCCTCCTGACCCTGGAGGAGGAGGAAACAGGCAACGGTTGACAAGGGGGGAGAGGAGGAAACGGGGGGAAAGGGGGAAAGCGCGAACTGGTTGTCGGTCTTTAAGGCAACTAACAATAAACAAAGGGCAAAAAAACACTCGCTAGGTAGCGCAAGTCGCCGCCCGATTCATAGGGTTCAGCCTCATTCATCTATCCATCCATCCATGACGTCGTGCGCGAGCCTATTTTTCTAGGTGGTATTAGGCTGTACAACCTACAGAGAGTGCCCAAACGCTATATACGGTATTAAAAAAAAAGAATCCGTATAAATCAAATAAACGGAGCGTATTCAAACTTTTCACGAAAGTGTATTTAGGAGCCACATTTATTATACTAAAATTTCACGAGTGCGGCTCTCGAGGAAAAGCATTTAGACCCAAAATTACTTTTTTTTCTAATCTGAGCACAGGGAGAAAAGCGGCCAAAAATCGTGTGGTGGACGCTGCTACTCGCATGATGGCACACCATAAAGCAACAACAGCAACGACAACAACGACAACAACAAATAAATGGGGAAAAGAAAGCTTCTTTGAGATGAACATTCAGCGGATCTGAGCCTCTGCTTAATACCATGTGTGAGTAGCAGCATCAATCAAACGTGTGTGTTTTTCGTTTTTTTCTTCGTTTTTTTTTTTGTGTGCATGGGAAAGGACAATTTTTTTGGGGAGCGGGCTTAATTTTTTTTTTTTAACTTACACTTACGAAATTTGCCTATGATAAATGCACATGATAAAAACACCTTCGTGAAAAGTTTCAACGTAATTCAATTCATTCATTCATTCATTCTTTTTTTATGCCCGAATATTGTTAAAAAAACATCTTGTATATCCCTGACGCGGTGAAAGATCGGTCTCTCTCGAGCGCCCATCCTCCAGCATGCCCTCCCTCGTTGCCTTCCGCCGTGCTTTGGTTGCTCTTGCACGCTCGAGGCTCGCGACACGCCGAATCGTCATCGAAGGTGGGGAGCTGGCACTGCAGTTCGGGACAGCTGAAATTCTCGACTTTCATTCAGTCAGTGACTGCAGTAGGGGCCAAAAGTCAAGGCCTGCTTTTTTCTCCTCTAACGTTATCATTCTACTACAATTACTGACGGCCTATTGGCGACTCCAGCGAAATCGGACGCCGCGTAGCGGCAACGCCGAAGCTCTGGAGAGAAGATCGTTTCGACGCTGTCGTCTGCTATCGCTGCATGGTTCTCGTAGGCAGCATACAAACAAACATCGTTTCCAGTAATTATTTTTATGCTTCCGCCGTGTCATTCCTACGCACTGACTAGAAGAAGGCTTCTACCGTCGAAAAATCGCTTTGCTTTCATATGTAACACCGATTTTACGCTGCAGTGCAAGACATAAATGGTGGTCCGCGTGCTGAACGACGAAAACGACCTCTTTTCGTCCGCCATTTTGCCTGACCAGCGCGCCCCTATAGCTCGCTGGAGTCGCGAATACTCGGCGTCAACTATTTTATGGCATACGTGGTCAAGGCTATAGCGTGCTTTCCGCAGTGCTCCAACTCTGTCAAACTGCGCGAGAGCACGCAATGAAAAGCAACACAAAGCCACGTGCACAGCACTGCGGGGCTGGACCACTGTAGATGGTACGCTAGCCTTGACTAGGGGTGTCGCGAACCAACCGAGGTCGGAGTTCAACCAGGTTCGACTTTTTCGAACTTTTAATGAGAAAGTTCGACGAGCCTTGTATTGAGGTTCGACTCGTGTGCACATGCGCGACAGGCTGGCCAGTTGGCTTCGGATTGGATGGTGATGGCTAAGGGATGAATTAAGGGCAGCGCTGACTGGTTATTTCAGTTAATACAGTACAAAACAAATTAAGTTATTAACTTCTTCAGTGATTAGAATTGGTTTCTTTTATTTGCAACTGTTCATAAAATAAAATAACCCTTTGCATAAAAAAATTCTCCAAACCTAGACATGCTTGCATCAAGGTCTGGCCACACTGTCCACAAAGTCGAACCGGTCGAATCTGGTGAAAAGTTCGAAGGTTCGTCGAACCGGTTCGACCCAGTCGAACTCCGAAAGTTCGACCTAAAAATCCGGTTCGACAAAGGTTCGAGACACTCCTAGCATTGACAGTGTAGCACCAAATGGTTGACGTCGAGCATATACCTTTTTCTTTGCAAACGCAACCAGGCGGTGCTCCGGTCTTGGCACGTCCCGACAAACTTCCGGTTCATAAAAAGAACGAGCAAAGCCGCCCATAACACCTCTGCTTGAAACGTGAGTGAAACATTTAACCACCTATTCTCCGGGTGAACGCCCAAAAAGAAAACGGAAAACAGGAAGCGCGAGATCTGTTCAAAATTTTCGAATATTCTCGCAAACCAACTTGTCTTCTCCGAGACGTTTTAGATCGAACGTCCGAAGGACTTCGCTCAGTCTCCCACTTTGTCTTCCGCGTAGCAATTATGCGTTTCTATCACTGGTGACATAAGCAAGCTGGACAGGCTTGCAAAGACGCAGCGACCGAAAGTCGGTTTGGGACGCAAGCAGCGGTTCATGTTTCCTGGGCTTCTTCTTACCGCTCCGCACATAAGCGCTGAAGTCGTGTTGGCACAACAAATGTCGCGGAATGTACGTGTCGTCCTCGAACTGCTTACAAAAAAAAACAGAAAAAAACACTAATATTTATGAGAGTTTATATTGTCTCCTAGAAATAATTTGAAAAAAAAAGAGTGACAGCCTTTGAATCAAATACTTGACTGGCCAAGCATCCGATTTTTTCCACTATTATAAAAAAGAAATTGTCGAAATTGCGTTTCTACAAAATTGTCGCCAGCGAAGATTAAAAACGAACAAAAAACGAATAAATTTTATTTCTGGTTGGAAACACGGCTCCGTTCAGAAAGCCGTTAGCCAGGCCTTATAGTGAAGTGTCGAAACTTGCGTCTCTTTTATGAAACGGCGGCAAGTATCCATAAAAAAGGAAGAGATCTCTTCACAGTGTCACCTTAGGCTGCAGGGCTATTCTGAACGCGGGCCACGAGTCGCCCTGAGGACGCTTTACACCCCGGTAAAAGGACCCGTAAAGTGTTTTACAACGCAACCCGTGTGGCGCCCAACGACGTTTTCACACCCTATAAAAGCCGGCCTAGCGGGCGGCCCGACTCTAAACGAGCACATGCACTCCCCAAGGCATCAAAACGGGGTTCGAGGCACCGCTCCGGTGTGACCGCAACAGCCGGGACCCAATAACAGCGTCGCTGCACAATTGAGCGACGAAGGACTGTCGGGACCGCAGGGGGTCCGATTTTGGTCCCTGGCGAATGTATACCGACGGCTTTCTCGGCTCCTGATTAAACGTGTCGTCACAGTTCTCGATTTCTTTTTTTTTTATGTTTGTAACGTTACGTGTTACCATAGCCTCCTCTATACTCACAGAGCCTGGCAGTTCGACGACCGAAGCCACAGAGTGCCCGGTCGCAGATTTGGAGCGCGAGGATCTGGTGGCAAGGGCATCCAGGCCATTTCCGGAACCTATGGCGCGAAGAGCTAGTGGAGGCTTGGAGTCATTGCGCTCTCAAAGAAACACTGCCAGCACCGTCAAAATTAAAGTTCTTTCATTCGTCTTATTCCGTCGATGATAAATCCCTTTCCGACGTCACAGTCAGCGTTCGGCCAATCGTGGAAGGCCGACCACAGCGACGCTTTCGGTCGCGCACGGCTAATAGAGTTCCTGTATAGGCTCCCTACGGGAGCCAGAGTTGCGCATCCCCGTAGCGCCGTCTTTCCTGCACGGCATGTCGATCCTGCTCCTCACGTGACTGAATTCGGCGAATAGCGGCGCCGCGCGTTCCAGGCGCGCGGCGCGCTCAAAAGCAGGGGTGTACGTACGGCGGGGCGCGTGCAACGTCTACTTTCCTGCACGGCACTTGATCCGGCTCCTCACGTGATCGGATCTCGGCGAATAGCGGCGCGGCGCCACGTGGAAAACGGACGCGCAACTCTGGCTCCCGTAGGGAGCTTATGCAGGCTCAGGGGCTCGGCCATCAGCGCACAGCTTTTGCAGCGGCGAGGACCCGAAACACACTTGTTCGCTCGAGAAGTGTGTTCGGCGTGCTCGCCGCAGCGGGGCGCCAGTCCCGTGGCTCTCCTCTCATCCGTTGTCTGCGGCTCCACCTTTTTCATTTCGGCGGCCGCTTCTCGTGGCGATCTGCCGGGCTTTGTCAGTATATAGGAGGCTATGATGTTACAGATGCTGAAGCCTCAGTCACACTGTTTCCACATCGTACAAAATACGCCGTGTTCGCCGGAGACATGATGACAGGGTTATCTGCGAACACGACTCGAGCATGTTCGATGGCATGTTTGATTCATGTTTGGAGCACGTGTGGGGACGGTTATTGCATGAACAGTCTCACAAAAGAACGTCGTACAAAGAAGAAACACGTATCGAACAATTAGCTCTGTTGAACCGCGGCTTCATACGTGGTACAAAAGACAGTCTGCTGACTTGTGGGAAGCGTACCAAAAACTGTCTTCTATAGGTGGCCGGAGCAAAAACCTTTTTTTTATTGCTATTACAGCAATACTCGGTTTGGTGATAAAAAAATTGGGTTGTGTGTATGTTTATACAGCCTAGAACTTGGTCTGCCTCGACGGGTGACGAGTCTCCCAGCTGTAGATGAGCAATTTAGCCAGTGCGATACAACCGCTAGCCTGGGGTCTTTAACGTGCATCACGCAGTAGTGATACACGACCGCACGCCGGTACGATGCTCATCCAGATCGAAACGGGCAGGGTGGGGATTAAACCCAGGATCCCTGAGTTCTGCAGCGCGAGCTTCGCTCCACGTGCCTCCAGCTGGTGTTCGCTAGACCGCTCGGCCACCGATCCCCCCCCCCCCTTTTTTTTTTTTTTTTTTGGTGATACCTGAACGATATATCTGTGTCTCGACCTTGTCTTAGGCAGGAGCGTTGACTAGTGCTCTTTGCTAATCGTTTAATTTGTTTTAAAATGCCTTTTCGTGTCTTTTTTAACAAGATATTAGAGTGTCTGATATGTGATGCGGCGCTTGTTTGAACGCGTATAGACCAAAAAATAAGCGCCTAAATTTCGTTGTAGTATCCCATTAAGCAACGCATGACGCATGAGACTTTATATTACATCCAGTGTTTGCCTGATTGTAGAGTTTTTCATATGCTAAAAAGAAAACAAAATGAGACCTTTCCGGAAATACTATTGGTTAAGTGGCGCATTTTTGCGATTGTGGCGTTTACTGGGGGCCTACATTGTCGTAATTTGTATTAATAATAATAATATAATTAAAATATTTTAATACGGAGTTTTTTCAAATTCTAATATGTTTTGTTGATTATGATCTAATTTCCAACGCGCAAACAAGTATGACGATGAAAAGTGTGCAAATTATAATCACTAATGCTGGTTGGAGCATTTTTAATTAACCAGTTATAAAATAAAAATAGTCTAAAAGCACTTAAAACATTCTAGCTAATCTGAGAAGTCCACGTAAAATTACATTAATTGTGGGTCAAATATGTGGTGATAACAAAGTCGCGGCTTTTGACATTCGGCAAAACTTCCAAAGTCGCCGCCAATCCTTCCGGATTATATGCCCCAAAATAACAAATAAATAAATAAACAAATTTCGTGCTTGTCTTTTTTTTTTGTCACTAAACTTTTTAGAACATTTAGTTCCTTTCATTTTTACGCGCCGTCGTCTTGATAATCTCAGCCTTTCCAGTTCGAAGAAACGCTTACCCGCTTGCACTTACGTCTGCTCACTGCAGCACATTTCGTTGGCGTTCGAAACCGGTGTAACAGTACTGAGTTTTAGTATTGCGTATACGAGCGAACGCAAGCACGTGTGTTTGCGTGTTCCCCACTGCGCGTGCGTGGATTCCAAAGTTACGGTCTTGGATTGGAGCATGCGCAGCGTGGATCACGCAACTCTGACGCAAACGCACGGCGCTTGCGTTTGCTTCTAAAGCGCAATACTAAAACTCTCCAGCAAGGTACAATCTCATACCGGCTGCAGTACTACATTGGGACAGTGTAGAGTGTTGCTGCATTCGGAAATGACATTTCACGAGCCACGATCGCGAACAGTTTCGCCGTGCCCGCTGAACAGGAGAGTCGGGGGACCCTCACTAGAGCGGTTCCCGTTTCCGCCGCGGGAGGGCGAGCAACGAGCTGGAGACGCGAAGAATAAAAATCCCGCGGCGGATAACTAAAACTCACCCCCGCTCGCTTCGCAACTAACGTCGGGTCAAGTCAATGCTGCCCGAAGCTTCTGTCAATGTAAATATTTCTTTTAAAACAACGAAATGCTGTTTTTTTTTAAACGTTATCCCCAATCCCAAATGTTTCTTTGTCCGTCCGTCCGTCCGCCCGCGCATTTCCCGCTAAATGTAGCGGGGACTCTCAACTAAATTTAATGGGAAAATTGATGTCACGTGCCCTGACGTCACGGGACGTACAGACCAATTTAGTTTCCACGTTAAATTTAGCAGAAATTTTTTACGTCACCTGACCTATACACCAACCCAGTTTCCCGCTAAATTTAGCGGGAAAATTCACCTCTTGTGGCCCAAACATCAATTCAGTTTCTCCGCTAAACTTAGCGGTAAACTTGACGTCACGTCGCCTATACAGCAATTCAGTTACCCACTAAATGTAGCTGGGAAATTCACGTCTTGTGACCTGGTCACCAATCCAGTTTCCCCGCTAAATTTAGCGGATGACCTCACGTGAGGTGACCTATACAACCATTCAGTTTCCCCGCTAAATTTAGCGGAAAATATATACGTCACGTGACATACCAATTCACTATTCGCTCTTTCTTGCGCGAGTCGAAACGTGGTGGTGCCAGTGTGCAAACGGCCCCTAACCACTTCCGGTTCTGAACCTTATGTTTCACCTTATGATGTACCGCAGGAAAGGCTACAAGCGCGAGGCTCCTTGCTCTAGGGCACATCTCGGCGGCACAAGCTCTTGTGCATTAAGGGCAGCTGCGGACGCTATGAGCTCGCGCTTCTAGCCTTGTCTGCGGTACAACATAAGGTGAAACGGAGTGTAGACGGCGGGTTTCGCAGTATTTGCGAAATCAAATACGCGCGCTATCTTCTCGAAATTCCCACATATACCACTGTCAGACTTAATTCACTCTTATGATCAAAGAATGATGAGTAAAAAATTAGGAAATCTACGTGAACCGGAAATGTGCCGGGACTACCCAATAGATGGCGCCACCGAGTTTGTCGGCAAACAAAAAAAATTGCACTGCATGCTTTTTTTATTGTTGCTGATGAATTAGGGTTAGTGGCGCAAAGTTAACCGCTGAGCCGAAGAGCGCCATTGCAGTGCAAAGAGGGATGTGTTTTGTCAAAGTGATGCATTGCTTCGATCTCACTCTCAGCTGTCGGTGAAAACGGTCGCCGGTCGTGGCGTTGACGGCTGGAGATTAATTGGGGTATTTGATAAAAAAATATTGCGCTGAATGGAATGGGCTGTGCTCCTCGTTTGGGTGAGTCTAAAAGGATGTCCAATACGAATAAGCACAGGCCGTTTCAGAAAAATGTGAACTGTGTTTTTGGTTGTTGTTTTTTACTGCAAAAATGAATTACGCACCGCCTAACCCTCAGTTCATAAGGCATGAAAACTACGAAGGAGTCCATGAAAACTTTACACGCGAGAGGAAGGTCATGGTGCTTTTCCTTGGAGTATAATCGAGGGCTATGGCGTACAAAGGTCATGAGACATGAAGGCCATGAGGCTTTTACAGGAGACATAAAAAACCATGAGGTCTTTTCATGAGGCTTGAAGGCCACGAGTAATTTCCATGATGTATACCAGTTATAAGGCATTCCGGACCAGACCACATGTAAGCGACTCTAAGTTGTAGGGGAGCTCGAGTGAGAAATCGTGACGCCAAAATGGGTAAACGGCCTTACGAAATCTCCGGCTGTCGGAAATTTTTCTTTCCGTTTTACTCGGCGCGTATCGCGAAGGCGACAGACACTTTCGACATTTTCTTCACGCTTGTGGATGCGGACGGCCTCTTTGCCGCTGCAAATCAAACGAGGGCACAAAGAAATAAATAATACAGGGGCGAAGATATGTAAAGCAATGCGCGAGATAAAAATTATTCGTAAAGAGAGACGAGAAAAAAAAAAAACCAAAGCGCTTCTGTGCACCGGTTTTGTTCCGCAAAGGAGAACTGCTGTGCACTCGAGCAAAGCCCGACTCTGCAGTGTACCACGTGAACGCGACAACGTTCTCTCAACTTTGATACATATTTGCAACTTTCGGCGAAAGTGCGCCGAAGCGCAACATTCGTCTGCAGTCTTTGTAAGCGGAAAAGCGAGTGACTAGATCAGAGCCGTCCTGACCCGTTTCGTATATAGCTACAGCGAATTTATGTCGTGGCATCTCGAAAACATTTTGCTGAACCTGAAGGTCCAACTTGTTCGGCGAATCTTCGAACATTTGACAAACTATTCGACGAAATTCGACTTCTACAGAAAATATTTTTTTAATGAAGAAAAGATCGCTTCTTTTCCCATGTATACCCGGGGCAAAGCCACGTGGTAACACAAAATGTGACGCAGCGCCGAGCTAGGCGCGATTACAGCGCCGCCGCTTCTGACGCCGCGGCAACTCCGGCACCAAACGGCGGGAGCGATACCAATACCAGGCGTTATTCAGTGACCCGACCGTGCACCAAAAAAGAAGAGGCCTGCACATGGCGTCATCGTGAGTAGACCCCCGACAGGCCCCAAGCGGTAATCACGCCGAAGCTCGACCAGAGACGCCGCAAAACGGCAGACGCCGCGACACGCGCTGACGGCGATGCCGAGGATGGGCTTGAGCCTTCGACGGGCGCATGCGCGTCAGGCTTCTCTGCAGTACACCGGAGCGTTTGGAGAAGCGGCCGACATGTATGCGGAGCACAAATTCGTCTGCTTCTTCGGCAGGAGTTGCGATGATGTCAAAACGCCGAGCTCTTATTGGCTGATTGACAAAAAAAAAAATAGTGGGTAGGCCTTGAGGCATCAAGCATTGAGGTCTACTTACTATCCTTTGAATCAAAACCAATCAGAGCTCGGCGTCGTTCTCACATCACCGCAACTGCTGTGCAAGAAGCAAACGACTTGCTCTCCGGATAGGAGCATTTCGGTTATAGCCAGGTGAGCTGAGATGTCTGGGAATTCAAAATGTTTTCGCTAAATTTCCCGCTAAATTTAGAGGGAATATTTTCGCGCTCAAACTTAGCGGAGCTCGGCAATGTTTAGAAAAAAGAAAGGAAAAAACAGTCTACGCTTTGAGATTCAGCAATGTAAAATGCCACAATCGGAGTCAAAGCGCAGATCGTTATTTTTGGTCCAGGCATATTTTCAGCCTCGCCATTGGCCGAGATGCGTAGAGATGCATACTTTGTTCCGTCTCGCTAGTATTTATTTCGTCTAAGAACCAAGCTGTGCGGAGATTAAGTCTCCTCGACAGGAGTTTCGGTGACGTCAAAACGACGCCGAGTTCTGATTGGCTTCGATTGAAAGGATAGTGGCGTAGACCTCAGTGCTAGATGCCTTAAAGTTTACCCACTATTTTTTTTTTCAATGTGAAGTGAAACGTCTGGGTTGTTATGTAGCGTCTAAGCCCTATTGCAGCTTCAGAAAAAAAAAAAGAGTATATAACTACAACGTAAACTGAACAACGCCTCCCTATGGGCTGTGCCGATCGCGAGCGTTTACTTAAAATCAAGGCGAGGCTCCCGACTGGAATTTCTTGCAAAAGGTGACCGGGAAAGAATTCGTTGGTTTCTCGTGGCTGCTTTCCGAGAGACGTATACGTACACAAATCAGAAATAGGTTGCAGATGCCCGCACCCGCTGCGACTGCGGCGATGTTTGTTAACTTCTTTCAGTTCCGCTCAGAGTTATAGTCAGTCGAGTACCGCATGTTAGGGTGTCGTCAACTTCTCCTTCTCCTCCCCGCCTGCGCCGAGCGGCTCTCATTCGTTCGTTCGCGTCACGTGAACGACGTGACGTGCGTTTGCGCACCGACGCCTCTTTTGTGCGGCCATCTTGTTGTCAGGAGTTTCGCGAAACGCGCTGGCAGTTTAAAATACCCGGGGTGGGGCTCATTCTGCCCACGCTTTGTGATTGGTCCTTGGGCGTTCTTCTCGGCTCATGCAGGAATCTCATTGGTCGCGGAGGAATAATGATATGCTTGGGACTTGCCGTACCCTGCTCATTGCCGAGCTGTGGGGGACTCTAAAAACGGGCGTGCACTCTACGAAGTCCCTTGCACTCGAAGAAATCCGGTGTGTGCAGTTCCCCTATAGAGCGCATGGGAGAGTCAATAATCTATGGAGGAACCTCGGCGAATGACGCTGCTGAAAATACGTTTAAGCCTAAAAAAATCAACCCGCGCGAAAACTCTGGTCACGAGGCAAGCACGTGCAAGCGATCATACAGCTGAAGTCTCGACCACACCTAAAGCTTGACCTAGATAAAGTGCTCCTACAGACCTTTGCAAAAATCGCCTCCTGTACGTGCGCTGCCATCTTTATGTGCTGGGCTGCGGAACGCCGTCTGAGCATGCGCTGTTGCTCTGCTGTGCGGTATATGGGACGCTGCGCATGCGTCCACAGCTCAGTGACTCAGCATTTTTCCGCCCGGGTGATAAGCGATGCCGAGGTCTATACAAGTAACGACATTCTTTGAAGCGCCGACTGCGTGACGGTGCAGATTTTAGGAAGCGAAAGGTGGCGCACAGTAGAAGAGTGAACTGAATGACGCCATTTTGTTCCTATGGAATGTGCTTTGTCATTCGTCGTTACTTGTAAAAAGAAGCATCAAGGGACTTTTAGTCCACATGGTCGCGTCGACTGCGTTGCTTAGGGCAGCACAGCGCCTCGGTCTCCATTGGCTCGTCGTAAGTGTCGCCATGGCAACGGCTGGACGCAAGCAGTCTTAACGCACTCAAACGCAGTAACTGTGTGAACGAGCCTTAAGTGTCACAACGTAGATTCTTCTAAAAAATTAAGTGTTTTTTTTTCTTTTCTTTCTTTTTTACCCCTAATTTGAACATTTTGTCCGTCCGTCCGTCTGTCCTGTGCATTTTCCGCTAAATTTAGCGAGGAAAGCGGCGTCGCGTGACGTCATGTGACTTTTACACCTTTGGGAAGTTGACGGCATGTGACTGATACGTCAACTCAGTTTCCCCGCCAAATTTAACGGCGAAATTCGCGTCTTGTGGCCGAAACATCAACTCAGTTTCCAAGCTAAATTTAGCGGGAAAATACACGTCAGGTGGCATACCAATTCGCTCACCAGTTCCCTATAACGTAATTCATGCAATATAGTACTTTCAAAATAAAAGTCGCTGCCAATCTATTTTTTTTAAAGTTCTTGAAACTGCAGCGATAGCACCACTAAAGCGAAAGGTACATTAATAATATACAATATAATATACTTCAGATAGTGAGCGTATATTGCGGTATACTCGAAATATACTTCGAGCGTACCTTACCGTTTCCCACAAGTGTAAGGTTAGTTTCTTTTTAGTGCCGTTTGCCAACGGTACTTTAGGGCATATGCTACCCTGGTACCAGAGCTCAGACCGCGATGGCATCATCCTCGTCATCTCCACGGCGCGTTCTCGGGTTCTCCCCGGGTTTGGAGTTGAAATATTGATTCGCCCGAGGGAGGAGGAGATGTAAGATGGAAAGGGAAAAGCGAGAGAGAAAGAGAGAGAGAAAGAAGCGGAGGCCACTTACCTCTCAGCCAGCAGACGACGCCGACTCCGCGCTTGGCACAACAACCGCCACCACCGACACCACAACAAGAAGACGGAACGCCGCGGTGCAAGTGTTCCGAGATTTTCGGGAAGCTAGAACAGTAAAGGTAGACGCACCGCACCTTTCTACGTCTACGTGTATATACACTCGAAAGGAAAACGGAGACGCAGACCGGGGAATACCGGAAGCGGAACACTGGTAACAATTCACACTTGTTCCTGGAGGAAGCGACCGTCGTCGGGTCTTCTTCCGGGGACAACGGAGGCTATACTGCTATATGCACCGTAGGGGTCGTGGGCGCGTTTCCAACGCTACCTTGCACAGACTGCGACGACTGCAGGTCGGAGAGAACGCGAGGACGCAGCGGGGGAAACGAAGAAGCCGGAACGAACGAAGAACGTGGCACGCGCTTCTTCCGATCGTCGGAGAACTGCGTTTTTTTCTTCCGACGGAAAGGGACGACGCTGGCCGTCGCCGCCGCCGCCGTCGCCTTGGTCGAAGGGGGGATGGCGCGAGTCGAAGGTGGCACCATCTCGTGAAGGGTTCGAGAATGACGATCGCATAATGGCGTCCGCAAATCTGCATAGTGTCAACAATGCTCGGCATATTTGTTTTGTTTGTCTGAATTGCTGAATTGGAAGTGAGCCTTTGGCGAATGGGGAAACACATTCGTGGAAAGACCTAAAGACTGAGAGCTTAAAGGGGCAGTGCAACAATATTCAGTTGGGATGTTTTCTTTTTTTTCTTTCATTTTACGCGAACTTCCTGGAACTATACTCCGTTGCAACTCAAAAAGAGCTAGGGCGAGTGTAACACGGGCTGGGGAGGAGGAAGCAAACGGAACGCTAAAAAGGAAAGGGGGAAACCTCCTTCTCTTTTACCGTTCCGTCTGCTTCCTCCTCCCTCGCTTTCCTTTCCCTCGCCCTACCTTTTCGGGTTGCAACAGACTATAGTGAAGCCCAAGTATTTCCGAAGATGAAAACAGCGCAAAAAATGACGGACCGGATGAAGGAAGACACAAACAGACGCTGACTCGCAACTAAATTTCATCGAACGCAACGGTGCAATATATACAAGCACAGGCGAGAACAAGAAGGAAGAGAATCAGCCTAAAACACAAAACAATAAAAACAAAATACCGCCTCTAAAAAGCCATACAGAGGGCACGCGCTAAAGCCAAGCGAATCAAGAGGCCAGAAAATTCATCTCCTTTCTTGACAAAGCAGCCGAAGGACTGATGACACACACTCAGCCTACTCTTTCTATTTCTAATGCCTCAAGAGTTTTCGCGTGTCAGCTGGTCCCGGTGACGTTTACAATCTCAAAAAAGTTGAACCTGAGTCTGGCATCCGCAGTCACGGCAATGTATGCCAAGGTGACCAAAAATCGTCGAAGAAACTTTGCAGGCATGCTCCCTAAGCGCGATCCAAACCAACGCGTTTTTTGTGCGCTCGTAGGTCGTGCGGCTCCGGAAGTTGCGTATTTCGTGACGTCGCGCCGGTTCCTGCGCCTTCCGGGCGCACGTAAGAAAGTTGGATGATTTCAACTTCTGAACGCGCACGAAAACGCGCTGTGACGTAGTAGGGCGCTCCTCTCCCATATCCTCTCCCAGGCCAATCGGTGGAGGGCGCCGGTTCCGGCGCCGCGTTTCTTCGCCCTCTGGCGCAGATGCTCCGCTCGCCCGAAAGCGCACCGTCCTAACCAACGCGCACGCTTGTGACTCAGAAAGCGAACCGGACAGAAACCACGACATGCAATTGGGAGCCACGATCGCACGAAAGCGTGTGATCGCGTTTAAGCGGTTATGCGCGAGTGAGAGCCGCGTGGACGATGCGCTATACGCGGAGCTGGTCTGAGCGAAAAAAACGGCGGTTAGGTGTATGGGATCGCGCTCCTAGCCTGTCGTTAGGACAGCGGCACATCTGGCCAACATCACGCCTGCCGCAAGACAGAGAGAGGGAATAAACAATTCCCTCAGCGCAGGTGACCTAACGATTACGATGCTTCGTAGTGCATGCCCTCGTCTCCCTAGCAGAGGGATTAGCGGCTCTACCCAATCTTGAAAGCTTGTCAGGAGCGGAGAACACGTCCACGACACATCTGCCTGCAGCACGTTTGAGGTTATGGGCAAGGCCGTGCACATACAGAACGACAGCGAACTTTCTTCTTTCCCGTCCTTTCCACTGCTGGAAGGGATATCGCTCGTCACAGGCCAAGTTTTTGTTTCTTTGAGCAGTGACTCAGCAACAGCTGTCAACACGTGTGAGGGGAACCCAGCGACAGTGAGGCGTTCAGTTTGCTTATCGAAGCTAAGTTGAACTTTGTGAAAGCAGGACCTTCGCAAAGCATGTTTTCATCTTCTGAAGTATGTCGTACCACTACCAACACGCCCAAGCTTCAGCTTTAGACCCAAGTATACTCGCAGGTAATGCCATCGACCAAGAAACTTCTCTGTTGCGGTGTAATTTCAAGAATTAAAGCGAGCGTTTTCTTTCAATACAAAGATTTAGTAGATAGTCCCGATGGCTCCGATATTAGAGAGTTTTAGTAGATCGTGTATTCAGGCCACGATAATCGTAGCGGGAGCTCGCGCTGCCACTTCGATGCATGCTCTGAGCGCGCGCTAGCAGCGGTATCGGGCGCTTGAAAACGATCTGCTAAAACTCCCTAATGATGCACCGATACTCGACAGCCACACGTGAGGGTTTAGTAGATCGTTCCGATGCCGTACGATATCCCCGGTAACGATACGATGCATGCGCAAAGGCGGCGGCGGGTATCGGGTATCGTTATCAGGTCATCGGAACGATCTACTTAAAACTCTCTATTTGCGCATGTACACTCTAAGAAAAAAGGTGTGAAAGGAGAGTAAGTGCCTAACTTACTCTACGCTTTAACTCTCTCTTCATCAAAGTTACTCTTTCGCGACCGCTTCTTTCGATGATACTCTCCCTTAACCCTCACTCGAACTCGAGAGTAACTGTAGCAAGAGTTAGTTTCTCTTCGCAATACCACGGGCTGTCAATAGATGGCGCCGCTATGGGGTCGGCGCATGTTCAACGTTGCTCGGCGCAGACTTTTTTTTTTTTACTTGTTTCCTTTTTTTTTTGTTGGGAAGATGGGCAAGGATGTTTTAATAAGTGAGTTGGTACAGCCTACCTTTATTTAATTTTGTCAACTCGCGGTTCGAATGTTTTTTTCTGCAAAGTAAAATAATAAATAAAATAAAAAGGTGCAGAACTTACAGGTGATGTTTTGCTGCTTCTTTGTGCATGTGCGTCGCCAGCGATATGAGCTGATAGAGACCGCCAAATGGGGTCGCCGATGTCCGCGTCTATGCCTCGCCCTTCCGTCGCGGCCAAACGCATGGGACTTCTCGCTCTAGATTTTTATGTTGACACTATGATCTTGACAGAAACGCTTCGTACCCTAACTACGGATTTATGAACTGCACTTCGTGTCAGGTGAAGAACCTTTTTGCGATTGACTAGGAAAAATAAATATTCTGAAATGTGATTTTACAGACGGCTCTATTACTTTACAGCACGACTGTTGTCACAATAAGACGCCAAATGCCTCCAACATGGCGCCAAGGCACTGATAGCCGACGACAATGTTGGTCTTGACTTAAAGTTTAGCCAGAGGTGACGTCACCGGCAACAAACCTATACTTAAAAGCGCAAAAAAAAAGACCCGTGCACAAAGAAGTAGTAGTGCAAACTCGGAGCGCTACTGGCAACTGAATTTTATTTGGAAAACACGAACATATTTGCACACCAGTGGCCTAGCCAGGGGAGGGGTGTTCAAGGGTTGGAACACCCCCGAAATTTCATGGTTGTCCTCTTTACCCCTTTCCAATATCAGGATTTTTTTTGTGTGTGTGTGTTTTGTTTCGACAACTTATTACAGCCAGGGGCCGTGCCCACAACATCCCAGAGCGAAACGAAGATGACGACGCTGTCCGGCTCCGGCTCTTCGAACAGCTCTCTCCAAACTCGGCCATGTTAGTAACCGAAGCCTTTCTTCAGGCTCGCAGGTGCGAATGGCTCAGCTCCCGACGTCACAAAAGCCGCGAAATCCTGACCTCGAAGAAAGCTGGCCTCGCCTCGGAGAATGCAGGCGGCTTAACTCCCCTACCCTTTGAGTGTCAAGGACTCGACGACCATTTCAGGGCAGGGCAACAAAATTCCAAAATAGCAATACTCTGACTTTACGAACCCTACAATGAGGGAAAACATGACGACAAAATAACAAACAGCTTAGCGTTTTTTTTTTGGTTCCATTTTTTTAAGGGTTTACTCGCCTGTATTCCTTTAGCTTGATTAATACACAAACAAAAATGCAAAAAACAAGCACACAAAAACATCCCCATCAATTAAAAAAACAAAAAAGAAAATAAGCAAGAGAGAAAAGCGGCAGCATATGCACTGTTGAAGCTGCTTTGTAATGCTTATAATCACTTGGTTTCAAAGCGTACCTAGTTGACTTCTTTAATCGCTGCAGTGGGTTTATGTTTACGTGCTTGCATTCAGCACGTGAGTCGTGGAACTTGACGGGTTTTTTCAAGAATGATTATTGACCTACAACTTCAAGCGTGTCATCAACGTCTCAAAATGAGTCGGCACATTCACTCCAGGCAGCATCGTCCGCCCTAGGCGAGAGCGATGTTGTGGCCAACGACGTCGGTCTCTATGTCGCAAGCCTCGACTCCGAGCAAATCGCCAGCCTGTGCGGAGCATTCGTTATGTTAAATAAACTTCCTGGGGAAGTACTGGTTTTGACACAGATGTGGAGGGACCGCACCGCTTAGCGGGTCTCGGCGGTACAGGCAACTTGCATTTGCCCAGAGGCCTTGTATCCTAATGTAAACCGCCTGCTGCAAATCCTGGCCACCATGCTCGTTAGCACCGCTGAAGCGGAACGTTGGTTCTCGAGACTCCGAAGACTGAAGTCATACCTGAGAGCTTCAACGTTCCAGGAGCGCTTGCTACACCGTTCTAAGCTGAGACCAGACGCTCCGCCTTTAACGCGAGCTCGCTGGCTTCGGCAGAGCTTTGGTTGCGCGTGCCTGCGCGATCACACTTGTTTTAGCAAGAAGAGAAAGCTCGCGCTAAAAGCGGAGCTTCTAGTCTCAGGTTAATGGTGAACGCAGTATAGGGGCTGCGCTTTTGAACATTCACCGGAATATTCAAGTCAGCACCAAAAGGGTCCTCTCGCTTCTTTCTATTGACCGACGGCGGCTTCCACTAAATGTTAATTTAGACCCCACAAAAAGATAGAAACTGGTATTTTTATCTTCCACTTTCTCGTAAAACGACAACGAAGAACGGAAATAACCTAAAACATGACTATAGAACGATAACTTCTGAAAGATGTGATCCGCGCAGGAACAATGAGCGTGACGCTTCACTTGCTCATTGCCCCATTGCGCATTGCAGTTTTTATGTTTAATAGTATTCTAAACTTCGCTATTCTCTGGCACTTTTCCGTAGTTTTCAGTCATTGGATACCCGAGCGTTCCGCATTGAAGTGCACGCACCGTAATTTTTTGTGAGCCTGTCTGGACTTTTTTTGTTCAAAGCTAATTATTATATGTTATGGCTGCGTTCTTTCGTCGTTTACCATTAAATTTCCCCTTTTTAAATATTGGACGAACGAGATGTGGCAAAAAGGTTGATTTTTTTGTCGTCTAAGAAACAGGAAAATTGTAAACAAAGTTGTGTTTGGGCAATATTTTTTCCTCTCTTTTTTGTTTGTGTCTTTCAAGCAGTTTAAGCAAGGAAAAACACCCCCTGAAAAAAATTTCCTGGCTACGCCACGATTACACACTTTATTATACATCAAGCCAAATGAATCTGAATTCCTTATTTGATAAAACAAGTGACGACGCACTCATGCAACTGTCATCTTTCTTTACATTGATCTTGAACGCCTCTAAAATATTCCCCTCTGCTTTTGGTTCCTACTTGCCCGAAATCTGTGTTTTATCCAGCAAAGGGTCATACGACCATTTATCACAGTGGACTGCCAAGTTCCCCGAAGGAGACCGCTTTACAGAAAGTTCATGCCCTATGTACGATCGGGTGGTGCACGAAAGCACCCGATGTCGAATGCCCCCGACTGACACCCGCCCTATTGACCTGCCTTCAAAAGGCTCGTTTTATCAGAAGCCCATGACGCGAATCCCCAGATCATGTGGCCTGGTCCTCACCGTGACGGCGGAGCATCCTGCTTTTAATTAAGAGACAGTAAGTGTGCACGCGAGCTTGTGTAACGTAACCATGCCGTCATTTGTGGACCCTCAACATATTAGGCTGACATGAAACAATGCTGGTGGAAGTGTGCACACAGATTCGGCACGTGGGGCTATAATGCTACACCCGTACGATCGCCCACATGTCGTTTGTATTTTAGACTAGCGATGTGGCGCATTCCTCATGTTTGTGTGCATGTTTTTTTGTGCGCATGCTCTTCTGTTTTGTTTATTTTGAGACGTAGGCTAGTTAGCTTCACTGGTGTTCTGAGTGAACGCCAAAATGGTTGACAATCTTCTTGAAATTTATATCGCCGCTTTGTTTTCGTTGGGAGACAATTGATTTATCATAATCTTTTTAATTTTGACATGAGGCTTCAAGCTGAGTTCGGTGCTTCGTGTCTGCCAGTCCCTTTTTGTTCTCTTGCTCTAGAGTTATCATGTCTAAGCAATCTCTACCATATTGGTTTTTGGACAGTGGAGGGGCGCGCCGATGGCCTCGAAACGGGTTGCTTACGGATGTCCCTCGGCCTGGCGCAAGAACTCTATCTCTCCCTCGAAAAGGGCGAGAGAAGGTGATGAGAAAACAGTTCCCCTCCCGTTTTCCCCACCCACCATCACTAATCTCTCCAAATCTCTGCTTTGTAAGCGTAGGGGACTCGGCGCCCTCGTCCTTGACGGAGGACGGCTCCTTTCATTTCAAAGCTGACAGTACCGGAGGAGCTACGCGCCCGCCAGACCAGTTATCGCCTGCTCCGCTCTCTGGACGTGGTTACGGGAGGGAGCGTGATCACGTGATTGAAGCCAAACGTGCGATTGGTTCACCGAGCACATTAGCTTCCTCTACACTTTCAGCTTAGGAGTGACGGAGCCCGCGAAACACACACACACACACACGCACACGCACACAGAGAGAGAGAGAGAGAGAAAGTGGGATCGCGTGAATCCAAGGCCTAACGATAAGGTAGGGACTGGAAGACAACGGGGACGGTTCCCTCAATGTCCAACACGCGCATCCGTGAACTGCAAACGGGCAGATGCGCTTCGCAATTTATGGAGTTTTTTTCCCCGGCAGAAATAGCTCTTTTCTTTAAGGAAAATAATGGCAAGATCAACATGCTTATATCAGGACACCGTGGTGTCAGTTTTTAAGTTGTTTGAGTGCATTTTATTGCTTAAAAACTTTTTTTTATCGGACGAAGTGGTTTGGCATTTCCGCTATCCACGCTACCCCTACTGGAACCGGTGAGAACGATGGTTTAATGCCAAGTGCGATCTTCAACATGCGGATTGTCAAGGCCTTGGATATTCTGTCGGCAGCGCCTACACACCGGTGATCTTCCTTTGTTGTGGGCATACATGTCACCACTAGCTTCGACGGACCGAAGACACGACGGACCGCCTTCTCTTCCATGTGAGTAACAAGGAGAGGATGCTCTACTTCCTTTTGGCCATCGGCGACATGTGTTCTTGCTACGCAATGTACGTTTTGTCAAGATCCGATGAGTTTGAACCGTGTCTAACTCTGGGCCAGGAATCTCCGACGAGTCCCGCATGTAGTCCACAGCGATCAGCCCGAAAGGTCCTGTACAGCGTTATTTGTAAATGCTTTTTATTTTAATAGTCCGTGAGAGACGTTCTGATTGGTTATTTTTGTTTTTGAAGTACTTTTTATTTCATTTTTTTGTTGTTAAAATATGGCTGTCTTCTTGGCGGTAGATGTGTGCTGTAGTGAAGTATGCCCAAAGCCGAATTCCGCAGGGTGTTGAGTAGTCCTTATTTGCCAAGATTCAGCTTTCTGGGTGGGAGTGGAGTGTCAGATATGTCACTGCGCTATGTGAGTGTATCTGCCAGTAATTGTCTTTACTCGACAAGCTTTTTTTATGTGAGTGATTTATTTTAAACTCTTGATTCATTCAAGCGTCATGTTCTGTTCAACTGTCATATTTTTGTGTATAAAAAGGTATTTCTTGGACTGTTAATTTAGTAGTACATTTGACACTGGTGAGCTGAAAGGGAGGCCAGCGGTTTGATTTATAACTTGTAAATAATATGGAGGCAATATGGGTACATTTATAACTACATATTTATGTGCCGCAAACACCGCGATTCTTAAAACACTTTTTTTTCCTTTCAAATCAACTTAGAAACATAGGTGTGAACTTAAATGTCGAGATCGTAATAAACGTGTCTTAAGTCTAGATGAAGGATTGAGGGACACTGTGATGTTGCAAGAGTAGGGTTAAGCAATTTATAGATTAACCTTTCTACTATTTGAAAAAACAAAAAGAGCTTTAAATTCGACCTTGCAATGCATGTGCCTGCACCTGCATTCAGAGTGGTGCAACCAGTTCATCGGCATGTGATAAAAATATAGAGCCCACATCTATTACGCAGCTTCACGATGAAGCGACAAACATGAGCAGCTCGCTGATTCTCTAGTAGTGTCGGTTGTGGCAGAGCTTAAGCTCGCCGCGATGCATGTTCTATTTTGACATGTGGCACATTTATCAGTTATTTTAACACTCGCCAATCTAAACCTGTATGTTTTTGGTTTGGGCTACTTTTAAATTTCTTTCTTTTTTTCTTGTTTTGTTTTGTTTAGAATTCGTGCATTTTAGTAGGTACTTTATAGCTAATTAGCCCCTTGTAGAGCTGTAGTTACAATATTTAATGGATGGTCTCCCCAAACTTCGATGTTACTTGCATTCTCTAGCTTCTTTTCTAAAGTTGTGAAATAAACTATAACATATGGCAGTCAGCACTGAAACCCAATAGGGTGTTCACACTAATTTATCTATAAAAATGTTCCTAACATATTGTATGCCACTTGGACAAATGCAGATGTTAAGAAAATGCATTCATCCCACCTCTCAATCTAGTCTATATAGAGCTATGTATTTCACCGCTATGGGCAGAGGCCAGCTCATTTGCTACTGTTTGGAAGGTGGAGGGATGATGTGCAGGGAAGCTAAACTCTGTCCCTCTCTCTCATATTGCCTGCTATAATTGTTCCAAAAGTCAGGGAGGAGGGGGGGGAACTGCCCCCTCCCCTTTCCCCCTTCTTTCGATAAAGTGCAAACTTGGGGATCCCGTAAATAAATGCAACTCCTTATGGCTGCCATTGCATACAAAGGGAAAAAAATAGAGAGAGGGATGTGGTTTGTCTTTATCTTAGGTGTGCATATCAGAAGGGATACGAACGGTTTTGGATGGTTGTGGCTGAGCGAGCTAGCAATGAGTGCTGCCTTAGTGTTCGGTTGGGACTCTTGTTCAATCGGCAAGAAAGCGAGTCCCAGCCAACTATTGGAGCGCATCCTATGAACGGCCCCTGGAATTTTCGCAAATGGTTCATTGTCTCGCAAATGAGTGCACTGGTATTAACTAAGGGCACTTAGCGAGCTGTTTCCTCTCTTTTAATATTGCTGACTCTACATTTAAGCATTCATTCTTCACAGGAGGAGGGACACGACCGATCGACCTATCCGGTGATGCGAATCGACGAAGAGGACTCAAGTGCCATAAC
Source organism: Ixodes ricinus (assembly GCA_037355805.1). Taxonomy (NCBI): domain Eukaryota; kingdom Metazoa; phylum Arthropoda; class Arachnida; order Ixodida; family Ixodidae; genus Ixodes; species Ixodes ricinus. Next base: position 46,733 of record JAZHYW010014877.1, on the reverse strand, counting down.
TGTGGTCTTGGAGGACCACTCCTTTGAAGTGACGGATATTGTGGCTGGTGCGGCGCTCGTTCTTGCACTGCACGGAGTCCACGACCTTTCTTACCGTCAAAAAGCAAGCCAGTCACTCGCGGTGATTGGGCACTTCATTGGTTTGAAGTACAAAATAAAGTCCGTCTTGGCTTTAGACTTGATCACAAAGTTAAAAACTTGTTAGCCAGAGGAACTTTGTTTGCCAGTTTTGCCTTTTTTGCCATGTGGTGAAATAAAATCTTGGTTTAATGAACTCTATTCTACTGTTTTCTTTCTATGCTGACTTTTTATGAGAACCTATTGCCTCTGTGCAGGCTCATGCTATATATTTCATGTCGTTTTATAGCTGCAGTTCCACATTTGCTATGCAACCATCTCCTTGTGAACATGTACATAGCCGCTTTTAGATTTTAGGGCTACTGTTCATGGCAAAATACTTGAGTTGTCCCTAGTTGTATGCAACAACTCATACAATAAGGACAAAAGTATTCCAAATTACAGCGAAACCAAGGGAGGTATTGACATTCCATAAAATAATTGCAAAAAGAAAAGTACAGTGGTCGCACTTCAACAGGCTAGAAATGTCGCTTGCCAGAAGAGTTTTTTTTAATTTTTTTCCAGCAAGCTTTTTCCCAACAAAGCCAGTTTTACACTTCCGTTCTTCTAATTCTGTTTTCAAGAGTTTCCGTTACTTTTCACTGGGTTAAATTACACTCAACAACACACTAAAAACAATATTTAACAGTATAATTGAGCGGAGTTTGTGTGACCCCTTCCTGAAGAGGGTGCTAATTCTTTTATACAGAGTTTAGGCAACACATCAAATTGGGCTGTATTTACTGTACACAATTCTTTCTGTAGAGTAATTACAGCCCCATTCCAAGTGTTACCTGAATTCTGTATTAAAGCGTTAAGTACTCTCTAAGGAGGGGTCATACAAACTGCTCAAGTGTGCTGTTATGTGACATTAACTCTTGCTGGAGAGCATAGTTAACTCTTTCTGGAGAGCATGCTTAACTCTTAAATGCAGAGTTCAGGCAACACTTCTAATGGAGTTTTAGTTACTCTCCACAAACAAGTGAATTCAACTCTTCCGGGAGAATATGTTTAACTCTTGCATACAGAGCTTAGGCAACACTTCTAATGGAGTTGTAGTTACTCTAGACGATGGAGTGAGGGTAACTCTTCCTGGCGAGTACCCGTAACTCTTGAATACAGAGTATAGGCAACATTCTGATAGAGTTGTAGTTACTCTACACGAAGGAATGAACGTAACTCTCCCTGGAGAGCATCCTTCACTCGTCAACAAGGAGTTTCGGCAACACTTCTGATAGAGTTACAGGCACTCTACACAAAGGAGTGAAATTTACTCTCATTAAAGAGTTTAGGAAACACTTCTCATGGAGTTAGAGTTACTCTACACAAAGGAGTGAAGTTAACTCTTACACTTACACATCAAAAGAGTAACCCTGACTCTCTCAAAAGTGTTGGAGTTACTCTCTATAGAAGAGTTAAGTGAACACTTGTATGAGAGAGTTAAACATACACTTGCCTCCGAAGAGTTAAAGTTACTCTTTAAAAGAGTGGATTCTGTGACAAGCCACTTACACTCCAAAAAGAGTTAAATCGACACTTTTCTTTTTTTTAGAGTGTATCGTTATCGGGGGTATCGGAGGCATCGGAACCATCTCACTAAAATTTTCTCATTCGCAAAACTTGGTGACGTAGCTTAGAGCTCGCAGTGTTACCCAAATGGCGATATATAGTCTCCTTTTTTACGTTAAAGACCGACGTACAACCTCCGGTTTTCTGCAGGGAAGATAATCCTCTTAGCGCTCCCCTCTCCTAAGCTGCGAGGGGGAGCCAGGTTGGGGCAAGGTAAAACGTGGAGAGGATATACGAAAGGAGGTGACGGGCAAAAGTGGAAAGCGCGAAGTGTACGTCGGCCTTTAAGGAAAGCGGGACATTGAAGACAGACAGAAAAGGCAGGCTGTTGACGGCTTCAATGTTCCTCTATCCTTAACGTAACTTAGAAATTAACACGCTCAACCATCTACATTATAGTCACCCAGTGACGATATTTGAATGCGGCTCATAGGTTAGACCCGAGCATTGCGTGAGCACTCTATTTGTGCTCCCGATAATCAATAGCTCCACATGCATTCGGGTAGTGGGTCGTGCCCAATGGGTTCAATGACGACAATAGCTGAACTCAAACAACGTCTGGAATTCAGCGCGTGTCCTGTGCTTTGTCAACCTGAGCGCATGGCTATGATACACATTGGTGGCATACAAATGGCTCCAAATGACGTGGCCGATTGTTCAGGCTGCGAGTTGAGGAAAAAAAACGCTTCTCATGATTCTTTCATTTTTTTGCGATTGCTATTGCACAGGGAGAAGGGTTTTAAAATTCAGAGATTTTTTCGAAGTGGTATTTACACAAAATACAAACACTGGAGTGAAAACAAATTAAGGGCATGAATTGGACACGTATTTATTTTAAATAATTTTTCCACTAAAATCTTTTTCCGTGCAATTTTTACGTTGTTAGACGTAATTTAGTTGGAGGTAACGACCCTTTCTAAGCCCCACCTGCAGATCAGTGGCCCCGCCCATTACCACTGGATTGGCTTGGCTGCTCGGCCGAACACGCTCGGAAGCCTAGTGTCTCTCTTTGGCGACATCCGGTACGTCTAGTCTGGCGTCTGACACCGCCTGCCAGTCGCGCGAGCAGACACGCGGCAGCCTCCGGCATCGTCTGCTATTCCACCATCGCCTGTCGTCGTCTGCAATGCCCAGACGCGGACATGAAAGCTGCGCGTCGCCATTCGTTTTGAAAGAGGCGTTGTAGCGTTCCATCATGCACGAGCCACAGTCCAAAGGAAGTATTCACTGGCGGCCATATTTGTGTGCACGAGCAGGTGCTGACGACGAGCTTCCAGAGTTCTTTTGCAACGTGCATTCCGCACCATCAAGATTGCTGGTCTTAGCAGCCTAGTAATGTTAGCCGGTTCTGAGCAAGCGCTAAAAACATCGCCTTAAATATGGCGTTCAGTGAATACCCCCTATTCAAGTGCCTGTCAGCGTGTGTCGATATCCGGTAAAAACCGACCGAGAGGACAAAAATAAATCAACAAGATACATATGCAGCCCTTCCAACTTTTCTGTTCTTATTGTTATGTTTTTGGCATGGCATCCGCGAGGAAGGTGGGTGAGCGTCATGACTCACAATTAAAACGCGACCTAAAAGTATTCGCCTTGGCAGGCCAGGTGCACTGCACTACTTGAGAGCTAATTTTCTTTTGAAGCGAAATGACGGGAACAAACCTGGACGAACTTGATGCGACCCGAACGCCCGATTGCCTCCTGCCAAATGGCTCCCTAATTTTTACTAGGTCCAATCACGACGGTTGCACAATACATAAAGCAGCAGGGCGGCTTTTACGGGAACCGACACCTTTATTCAGCATCAACACGTGCAAACGAAAAAAAGATCGAGCCAGATCAAGCAACATAGCTGACGTGGGACGCTAGGCTTAGGTTAGTCCCGCCACGAGAACAAGCAGCCGGAAAGTGTCTCCGAGGCGCTTACTTGCGACGGTTGTTTGCTGCAAACTATACTCTGTTTCATGCTTAGCGTGCAACGCTGTCAAAGCTACTGGCGCGAGCGTGGGGCTTGATCTCGTTGATCATTTGCACGCGTTCTCGCGCAAACAAAACCATAGATGAAGCCACGCGCTCGCGCCAGTAGCTTTGACAGCGTTGCACGCTAAGTATGAAACAAAGTATACGTTGGCTAAGAGATCTTCCTCTAAACAATTCGGTGAACGCAAAACGACTCGCACTCGTAAAAATAGACGAGATCGACGAGCTGCGCTCGGTGAGCGCGTACACCGCGGACGCCGGCAGCCATGTTTGTCATCGTTTCACACCAATAAAGAAAGGGCAATCTTGGGATGCTTTTGAAAACAACAATGACTCTATATAGATCATTTGTTTCTCACACATAAACAAATTGCCGATTAAAAGAATATTACGGCACGGAGATACAACTTTACAACCAACATTTCACATGTCAATCGTCTCTCCAGCCAATGAGAGATGTAAGCACATTGTAAGCACTGGGCGGGGCTTAGCGAGCTGCAGCCTCCACCTTCTTCACCTAAATTGCACCTAACGGCGTAAACATTGCTAAAAAAAACTTTTTTCGGTGCAATTTTATTTTTTAATGACGTGTCTCATTAAACCATCACAAAAAAAGTTTTTTTTTTTAATGGCAGTGTTTTTTAAGCGTCAATCAAAGTCGTGCACGCACGGTCTCCACTTCATCTGAAATACCAGAAAACGTTGTCCCCGAGCACAGCCCTCGTTAGAGCCACTAAATGAGCTACGCTTCCGAGTAACGACACTTACCCATCTTGTGGCTCAAAGTCGTGGTTGCAAGTTACCTGGAGCTTTATCTAAGATCAAGGGAAACGCTTTTCAATCCTCCACAACTGTTTTTAAACACTTCGCGACGGAAGTCACGGCTTTGAACCACGACGATCGGCAGCTTCGTCTGCTCTGTACTAAGCACCAAAATGGCGGCGCTCACAACAATATCGGGGAAGAGAGTGCCGATGGTCTAAGCGTAGCTCGATTAATTAGTGACTTTAGCCGTCGTTGTTTCCAAGACTCACTTAACAAAACCAGTGATCGGTAATGAGCGCATCGTAGGGCTGGATTAATACTACCTGCAGAAGACAAGGCAGCTGCGTATTCCCCCCCCCCCCCAAAACGTCATCACTACTGGATCCACGCAACGGCGCCTAGCTTGCGTCAGCGTCGCCGCCAACGCGTCTCGCACGGCCTCACAACGAACGCGACGTTAGCACGCGGTGACGTCAAAGTGACGGACGCGTCTGCCACTTTGCGGCCACTCTCGTCTAGCTTCGTAGTGTTTGCCGCGTGGGGCGGGTCGGTCGGAGATCCACTAACGACGACGTTAATCGCAGTGCTTGTCTTCCATAGGTGCGTATCGGCTGGATGCACACGGGAGCTTCTGCTAGAATGGAGCCAGCGAGGATTTCGGGTGGCGATTACTCAGCCCCGAAATTCGCCGTGATGGCTGGAGCGAGCCAGAGATAGGCCTCGCAGTGAATATTTGATGACACGGGGCCCGATGTCTTTGCCGCGAGTATACTGCCTTCTCGTGAGTCCTCTTTTTTATATATATATATTTAACGAAGGAGTTTTAGCATATGATACTTGGTCTCTATACGGAGGCCATGGCTGGCGCTTTGGCGTGGAGACGCAAAGTGCTTAATTAGGTTAGTTGGTTGATAGTTTTAAAAAAATATACAAAAGGAAAACAACAAGGATCAAGATGGAGCATAGACGCTTTCAGGCAGCTATGCATGGGCGCCGCCTAACCGACCTTCAGTTTTGTTTCCTCTTACTCCGTTCGCTTCACTTCATCGTTGCCACAGCAGAACAGGTTATTGCCACTTCAGGTGCTACTGTGTCCTTCTCCGCAGCATGGGCCTTTGTGGAGGCTGGTCAACGGCAGGTTCAGTGGCTCGGTATTTCGGTAAGACAAGAGAAGGTCGGCAATGGCGGCTCAGTTCGGCGCGTGTTCAAAGCGTCTATATATAAGAGAACATGAGGCGCGCTGGTAACTGTAGTTTATCCGGAAAGGACACGTATAATATAGGTCCCGATCAGCTTGTCTAGTCATCAGCGTGTCGGTGCAACGCTTATTAAAAATAATCCAACATTTCTTCTTTTTTTTTTTGTAAGTGCGATTGATGTTTTATTTATGCAATGTATTCCTTTGTCTCGAATTCCGAATGTCCCATGGAGTTCTCGGCTTGAAGTATGTTTTTGTACCTGGCTAGAATATTAATGTCATGTAACCTATAGGCTTACACCGGCATCTTGTTTTTGTGTTGTTCGCGTGCTTTTCACGCGCATATATATATATATATATATATATATATATATATATATATATATATATATATATATATATATATATAAAAGAGATAGAGAGAGAGATATTAAGCTTTGAAGAAAGACGACTGTTAACCTGATGACACGATGATGTCATCAGAAATTCCCTAGGGTCACACACGCGATGAAGCCGCCGTCCCACATCTCATACATCATGTACAAAAGACACGGTATTCGCTGCAGACGTACGATGACAGAATTATGTGCGGGCACGCGTCAAGCATGTACAAAGCACGTTTGCTTCACACGTGCGGATGCTTAGAACACATCTGCGGAAAGTATTTGCGTAACCGACGTAACAGGACGCGTCATACAAGAAAGCAACACGCTTCAGACTGTGTCTGTCTTTCGTATAATATGCATTCCAGCATGACAGGGGCTTTTAAAGTACACTCACATCGTAAAGTTTCAATTTGAACGCGCTTTGTATCGCTGTGCCTGACTTACGCCTGGGGAAAACAAAGAATCTATACCGTGTCCTTGTTACACAAACATAATTACACACGAAGAAGCACGAAGTAAAATTGTATATTTGTTTTTCCGTCTTCCCTGTCAAAACGTGCGTTAAAATACACGCCCAAAAGAATCATTCGATAACGGCCTGCGAACCTCGAACCGAATGTGAAAAGTCAGAAACCGAATGGAACAATTCGGGAGATGAATAATAAGAATCCAACAATGTAAAAAATATATATATATATAAAAATACACGCACGCACGCGCACGCACGCACGCACACACACACACACACACACACACACACACACACACACACACACACACGCACGCACGCACACACACACACACACACACACACACACACGCACGCGCGCACGCACGCACACACACACGCACACACACACACACACACACACACACACACACACACACACACACACACACACACACACACACACACACACACACACACACACACACACACACACACACACACACACACACACACACACACACACACACACACACATATGGTCTCTCTGACGCTCCGGGCCGTTTTTCAGAAGTGACTTTGAAAAATGGTTCGAAGCCACGTCTTTATATCGTTCCCTCCGCGTCTTGTATTTATGGACCCGTATACAGCGAGATTTATGTTCGTTAAATGTACGCAGGGAAGCGAGAGCCGGTTCGATCGAAACTATTACAGAGACGTCTGAGACAAGCGGGCTGCGGCGCGACCAGTTCCTTCGATCCAGACTTGCATAAGCTACGCGTTATACTTATTTAGTTACAATCCTCGGTAACAAAGTAACGACCTATAGTTACTTTTTTAAGACAAGGAACGAGTAACCAATTTTTGCTGCTTTTTCGTGAAGCAACGGAGGAAGGGTATTTCGTTACTTTTGGAGGGAAACGTGTACGACATAAGGATGTCCAACCATAACCTCCTCTATACCGACAAAGCCTTGCAGATCGCCACGAGAAGCGGCCGCCGAAATGGGAAAGTTGGAGCGGCAGACGACGGATGAGAGGAGAGTTACATGACGGGCGCCCCGCTGCGGCGAGATGCCGAAACACACTTCTCCCGAGCGAACAAGTGTGTTTCGGGTTCTCGCCGCTGCAAAGCTGCGCGCTGACGTCCAGGTTCCCCGAAAAATGGCTCTTTGATGTTCTGTGCTACCAGATCCACGCGCTCCCAATCTGCGACCGCGGGCACTCTATGGCTCCGTCGTCGACCTGCCAGGTGATTTGCACGAGGAGAGAAAACACCAGATAGACGATACATGGAGGCGCGCAAGGTATGACGAGAACAGTCACAGTTCTCCCTGGATGAGCGCGTTAAAAAAACCAGGAATTATTAACAACGACTAGTTTTGGAAGCGTCTGCTGCTTCGTAAAAACGACACATTCGGAGTAACCAGAACTCTGGGAGTAACGACAAAATAACGCGTTACATTTAATCTAAGGGAACGCGGTCCTTCTGAATCGCAGTAACGAGTAACGTACTTGTACACTTAGAGTGAGTAACACCGAGTAACGGTATTCAGTTACCTTATTTAACCAACGTGTTCGATTTCGTCCAATTGTTCCTCTTGTGCTGGACAGCGACAGCCTAGGGAACCGTAGGGAGTGGCTAATTGTGTTTACGCTCCTTGCTCCGTGATTTGATCCTCTAGAGTCTAGACCAGTTTTACTGAAAGAGGGCAAGAAAGAAAGGGTGAAACGGCTGCCGACGCTTTTCTCCTTACTGAGTGGTTAGGAACGAGCGAAGAACCCGGATGAACGCCTTGGACACTTGTGTTTCTCCTAGTTCGGTCGTTTACTTCGCGGTTTCCTCTATTTGATTTTACTTCCGGGTGTAATTAGAGCGAGCGGAATCAATGCCGACAATCCCCTGGTCATTGGGGTATCATTGTTCGGTAACCAGACTGCTGAATAACGACCAAAACCGCAGCATATTATCGGATGACATCTGTATCGCGCACGGAATCCGATAAGGCAACTGCGGCTGCGATGTCTTCAAACTCCATCGCTTTCCAAATGACCAAAACCTACGGCGGCAGTGGGTTGCGTCCGTAAACAGAAAATACTTTTCCCCGACGCCATCCTCTCGAGTGTGCTAGGAACATTTCGCGAAAGAGAGCGCACCGAACTTACTGCTGTACCGTCGATGAACTTGGGCTACGCTCGCAGGAGGTGCAAGTTCTTCTCATCGAGAATCGCTGTTTCAGTTTGTACGTTTTCGTAGCTTAATTCATCTTAATGCCGATATCTTGCAGTGACAACATTCACTCGATTTTGTCATCTACCACGCTTTGATGGCTCATTTCTGGGGGAAATTGTCGAAAAGTTAGTTCTATCGGTTTTCTTTAATCGCGACCTCCAGTGCGATAGCAGAGAGCCGTGAACTTACATTGACCGTCACAACGCGACAGGTTGTTCTTATTTTGAAAATTAGTACATAACGTAGCTGAAAAAGAAATCTTCGATTTCTATTGCTTAAACATTCTCATGCATCGATTTCGAATCGTTGATTCATTGATCGGCTCGCTCTGGCAATAGGCCCACCTCGACTTCGCTGTTTTCAATTCAAGACAAAGGACACACTCTTCGGCACGGGATCCTCAAGTAAAACTTTATGAACATCTGCAAGCCGGAGGAAGCTTCCTTCGATCGTTCTCTGCAATGCTCTTGTTTCGAGCGTCGTTGTTCACATTATATCTCATAGTTGTGGACGACACGAAAAGCCGAAATATTCTGAGTGTACTGCATCTAAAACGACAAAATACCTGAAGTGATATTCAATCGGTGAAAATCAAGCAATATTTTAAAGACTAACCTCCAATTTAAAAGAAAAAGGTTGTGGATATATTTATACAGCCGCAAGTATAGTCTGCCTCAGTGGGCGTCTGGTGTCTCAGCTGTATAGATGATCAATTTAGCCAGTGCAGTACAACCGCTAGCCTGGGGCCCTTAACGTTTACTACGGGGTAGTGATACACGACCTCACGCCGGTACGATGCTCATCCAGATCGAAACGGACAGGGGTGGGGATTGAACCCAGGATCCCTGGGTTCTGCACAGCGAGCTTTCATTCTACGTGCTCCGAGCTGGTGTGTGCTAGAGAGAGACCGAGACTTGTTAAAACCTCTTAAAATTTCTTAGGACGAGAGAATACACTGGCACGCTGGCGCCATCTACGCAGTGACCCTGGAACTGCATTTCACAAGAGCGAAGGTTTTGCGGGATTTCCGAGGTCAAATGTGCGTAATACCTATAAGAAAGGCTCGTTTATAACGTTGACAAAAGTTTTTCGAGCCAAGAAAGAAAGGATAATGCTCGAGAGAAATAGAAAATATGCCGGACCGCCAAGTTTACACTGCTACCCAATAGATGGCGCCAGTGTATCCTCTCGTTGTAAGATGTTTTAAGGTACCCAGTTTTAAGAGGTCGCAAGAGTGTGAACGGGCCATACGAAAAGGTACCTAGGTACGTACCTAGGTACTCGCTTAAAAATGTACCTAGGTACATGTACAGGTTTCGCGACGGCGGCTGGGAAGTCACTTCGGCGCCGGGCGACGGAGGTCCTCAATGAGGTTGTCCGCCGCATTCGTATTGTGCAGCGTGGCCGTGTGCGCACCTACTTGATGTCTGAGTACCTCGGAGTTCTTCGCGATCGCCACCAGCGTCTGCTAGGCGCGTCGTCTCAAAGTGCTGTGGCGCATCGACAGCGTAACCAGCCGGTGGACGACCCGGAGGTGCTCTGGTGCCTCCGTGCTACACGTGCCGGTGGGGACGGGCCCCCGTATCTCCCCAATGTATGTCTCGCGGACAGTGGACTCCGTAAAATCGGCGCGGTTTTCCGAAATTTTTTTTTCGTTCTTTTTTTGCTCGGATCTTATCGTGAACACCTAGAATTTCGCCGAACGGGTTCGCTGTTTCTGCGAAGATCTCCCGGCTTGCCCTGATGATCTGGGCTCTTCCCTGTTTCGTCCTACAATCGGTGAGGAGCTTCCTGACGTCCTCTGGGTCATGAAGGTCGGGTCTGCCGCAGGACCCGACGGCTTACCTGCCGAATTTTGACGTCACCTTTTGGGATGTCCTTGCGAACCCCGTAGTCCAACTTGTGAACGGCTTTCTGGAGACGGGCGAAGTTCTGCTATTCTTCAGACGGGGTCGCGTCGTTGTTTTCCAAAGGAGGATGGCTCTCCATCGGATTCTGAAGCTTAGCGACCTATCACTTTGTCAAACGCAGGCTATAAGATGGTAGCGTCTCTAGCTCGTCTCGCGCTTCCGTACGGTCTTGCCCCATGGGGTGAGCTCAGTTCAAACGTGTTCGGTGCCTGGGAGGAACATTTTTTCGTCCCTGTCACTAACACGAGACCTCTTTTCTTAGGCGAATTTTACCCATCTGTCGGGGGCCTGTGTCTCCCTCGATCAAGCGAAGGCGTTTGATAGGGTTGAGCATCGTTATCTGTTCGAGGTCCTGAGAGCCTTTCGCTTCCCCGAGACTTTCATTTTGTTACTTCAGTCCAGCGGACCGACTAGCCATTTGTAAGTGAACGGGTGTCTCCTTCCAGCTTTTCCCGTTAGCAGGGAGTACGAGAGGGCTGCCCGTTGTCTCCCTTACTCTACGTTCTTAGCCTGGATCCGCTGCTCCGACGTCTTGCATCCTGCTCCCGGATTTGTGGCTTTCCGCTGCCCGACCGGGACACAGCCGTTGTTAGCGCCTACGCAGATGACGTCAGTTTGTTTGTCCGCAACTCTGACAGTTTTGAGGCTGGCGGAAAGCTGTTCTCAGAGTACGGCGCTTTCTCTGAGCAGCGCGTTTAAACACTACCAAGAGCTCACGCTTTGGAGTTCTGGAGGTTACCCCTCCCGCTCTACCTGCGGACATCCAGGTCGTTAACGAGCACCGAGTTCTCGGAATGCTTTTCGACTCTCGTGGAGTGGCACGCCCCATGGCTCTTTATTTTATAAAGCCCTCGCGCCGAGCGCTTGTTCCTCGCACGTTGGGCAACCTTTCCCCGAGCGCAGAAGCAAAGTCACCAATTTACCAAGCGGTGGTGGCTTGCCATGAGGAGTTGAAACAAGCGTTACGAGACCTCGAAGTGCGCGAAGTGCCACCAGCTCGTGTCGTCGAGGAGCTCTGCGTGACCCGGATCACTCTTGAGCAGAGAGATCGAGCGAACGCCTTTTCGTGAACCTCGTTGGTTTGTCGTCGCCTTCCCGGACCTGTGCAGCCATGTTTGGTTCGCTATGTAATGTTTGTTTGCTGTACCTCCGCCCCTGGATATTTGTAGAATACATGCTCGTATTGTATACCGGTTGCCTGGTGTGATTTATGTCTTACAGTTTACAGTGTCAATAAATTTTTCTTCGTCAGTCAATCACCTTGGGAGGTTTGGTCGTCTGCTATGTTAGTGCCTGTTTGTTTCCGGCTAGCAGGCAAAAAAGGGAATGGCGCTACTTTCCCAGGATCCAGCCTTTAGGTGCGTGTAGATGGCCGATGGTCGGCATTTTTGGTTAAACTCACTCACTCACAGCTGACAGCCAGTTTAAAATAAAAAGATAGTCATACCCTCACCTTCAAACTCATGTCTAGTAAAATGTTCAAAACTCCTTCACCCTCACGGTTGCACTCACCTTCAAGTCCTCAGTCACGAACTCACCGAACTCATCAACTCGCCGAACTCACGTCCCTCACTTAACCCCAAACTCACGAGTTTCCGGGGCTTACGAACTCACTCCCCTCACCTCAGCTTGATCGGTCAGGGTGAGTGAGGTGAGAGAGTGCACTCATGAATGAGTTTGGCCGAGGCATAGGCTAGAGGTACTAGTCATGCAGCTACGCTTCAGAGTAGAGCCCTGCGCGGAAAACAGTTTCACCATCCGTATCTGATCCGCACACGCAGACATTGTATCCGCACCCGAATCTTGTATCTCACCCGAACCGCATCCGCAATGTTCTTAAATTAATGTATCCGCACCCGATCCGCATCCGCATACTTTGTGTCCGCATCCAAACCGCATGCAAGCTGCAATCCGCGCTTTCATTTTACAACTTAAATTAAGAGTCAATTAGAAAAAAAAAGCACCTGGATGGCATCCATATACGCCGTTTGCTTATCTTTGTACAAATAACTCCTCGATTCAAAATACGGTGAAAGTCATTTTATCGCACTCTGTTTCATTGTATTTATATTATAAGCGATCATCCTTCCATAGACACCTCGCGTCTCTGTCTGCGACACCCTGCCCATAAGATGCGCTCAAAAGGAGGACCGCGGGTGGCGGCGCGATTCTGGCGGCCACAGGCGTACCACGCGTCGTACGCTATCCTTTTTTGCTTTGGAACACTCACTTCGAAGCAAACACGTAGTTTCTAAACATAAAAACTAACAAGGGACAGACTAATAGCACCGTGTCATTTTATTTGGGTCAAACAATAAAAAGGTGGTAGAGCTAGAGTGCCTCAATGTCCTTCTGTTTAGGGTGATGCCATCGTTTGTAGTACCCGATGTCGACAGCACGCGCTCAGAGGGAAAATACAAGGAAATCGCAGGAAACAAAATGTCGCCACAACACAGTCAGCGCCACGAGCGCGTGCAGGGACACGCTCTTTCACGCGCTTCAGAACAAGAAATACAAATAAGCATTAGAAACAAAATGGCCAGATGTCATCACCCCAAGCAGAGCGCACATGAAGGCACCCTATACTTCGTTTCAGCTTGGGTCCAGACGCAGCCGATGCTACAAGCGCGAGCTCCGGGCTTCCAGCGTCCCTGCCAAGCACGCGCGCTCGTGCAGCAGAGGCACTGTTCAGGGCCACACGCTCGTGCTTGTAGCATCGGCTGCGTCTGGACCCAAGCTGAAACGAAGTATAGGTAGAGCTGAAGGCGGTCACTCACCCCAGCGAAGTACTCGATACAGGGTGAGACGCTAGTACGCCACTGGAAACGTTTCACGGTATTCAATAATGACAACATTTCATATCGGTTGCAGTTTTAAGCACAAACCCGCAAGTGCGTGCTCTAAACCAGCTGTCGGGGGGAAAGGAGGACTTTCTTGTGGCTTGTACGTTTTGGGTTATCTTTGCCCGAAAAAACGTTTTCTGCTCTTTTCCTGGCAAACAAGAACACGCTTTCCCGGGACGATTGATGACCCTGGATTCTTTATAAAAAGATTTGTGGTCGGGCAAGTTAGCACATCTCAAATACAAAAAGCGAAAATAAAATAAAAAATAGGCGCATCGTTTTTGTGCATTTTTTTCTGTTGCCCTTCTTTTTTTCCTTTTTCTTTTTTTTTCTCCTTTTTTTTTGTCGTTATTCTAATCCTGGATACTTTACTTTTTCTACAGACAGCATCTTTGGCCACATCTAAAGCGACCTTCGGTGAGAATCAGGGATTTCTTGGCGAGAAGAACAATTTTCACCCCGATTGGCACCTTTTTTCTCAGAGAGTAATTTTCTCCCGCAAAACATTCGGTTGATGCACTTCACAGTATCACTCATTTATTCCTCACTCTGCGGTCGCACGCGTTTATTGGCCACCTCGGTAAAAGCGTACATCCGGTCCCACGGATATCCACAGCCGATCCGCATCCGCAGCCCCTGGCATCAGCATCCGATCCTCAATCCGCCAAATCTGATTCATTTTTATCAGCATCTGCCAGTTGACTGCGGATATCCGCGGATATGCTGGACTGTACTTCAGAGTAAGGAAACTTCAGCCATCTTGGTGCTTAGAGTCATTGTTACCAGTTATCTGAAACTTTATCTGAAATTGCAAGCAACGCTTTTCCGTCTTCCAGAAACATGCAAACCATCCTCTACAGAGCAAAAACGACATCTCCTGACCTTCCCGACACTCGATATCGAAAGCTCAGGATCCAAAGCTCACAAGAAACTCGGGAAGTGGAGTGTCGATGTTCTAAGCGTGGCTTATCATTGAGTTTCTTGTGTAGATCATTCCGGCAAGCCCGCAGAGTATATCCAAAACTCCGCAGACTCCCTCGCGGATGGATCGTATCGTTATCGGGTTTCGTTATCGAAAGTGTCGGAACGATCTACTAAAACTCCCCATTGAGTGTCTCCGTTATACACATTAGAGTCGGGAATCGGGTCACCCGATGCGCTCCCGAAATTACTCCTCGGCGTATCTCACGTGATCACCAGATGCTGCCCCTGTAAGCAGATGCTCCTAAAGGCTAAATTTATAACGGGTTCCCCGTCGAAGAGCAACCGGCAACTGGGCTAACTAAAACATCTCGCAGAGGGGTTCCGGGCAAGTTTATTTTACGCTCCGCTGTCCGCGCAATCTGTTTCCTCGTAGTTTCCAGAACGCCGGCCCTTCGTCTCTCCGAAACTTTCCGCGTCGTTGGCCACCATTCAACCTTCTCGAATTCGTCGGGTCTCGGACACAAATACGTTCCAAACCACCGACGCGTTCTCCGGTTAGCCTTCTGACCTTGTGCATACGAGTTGCTCCGCTCGGCGCGGAAGCTCAGTTCACAATCGGCTATTTTGGGGATGTGCGCATCAAATCAGCGCTATTTTAATGATATTTTCTCTTTTGCAAAACGGCGAAAGCCTCGCGTCGTATCTCTAGGTGCACGGGGTCTCGCCTTCAAACATTCGCTTCGCGCATTTTAACGTGAAACGTTCTTTGGCGATACTCCGTTTCCCCTTATGTTGTACCGCACCGAAGGCTAGAAGTGCCAGCTGATAGCTTGGAAGCTGCCCTTAATGCACGAGAGCTTGTGCCGCCGAGATGTGCCCTAGAGCAAGGAGCTCGCGCTTGTAGCCTTCCCTGCGGTACAACACAAGCTGAAACAGAGTGTGGTTGCTCCGGATTTCATAAAGACACATTTCGTGAAGACGTAGATTGTGACGTCACATGACTTCAGTTGCCCCGCTAGATTTAGCGGGAAAATTGACGTCACGTGACCTCAACCGCAATTCAGTTTCCCCGATAAATTTATCGGGAAAAATGACGTCACGTGTCTTCGTGTCACGTGACCTATACACGAATTCAGTTTCTCCACTAAATTTATCAAAAACATTCACGTCACGTGACATGATGTCACGTGACCTATACTGAAATTCAGTTTACATCCTAAATTTAGCGGGAAAATTGACAGGTGACCTGCCGCAGCCTGTTATACACTCTGTGGACACAGGGCCAACCAGACGGGGAAAGTCAATGGGGTGGAGAGAGGTGGGCGGAGTCAGTGGGGTGGAGTCAGTCGGGTGTAGAGGTGTGGAGACACAGCTGGAGGCACAGCTTCGAGAAGAAATGCCCGGAGGTTACTATAGACCTGAACAAGGAACATTTCACGTGGCAACACAATTGCAGGGCACTTTGCCCGGCAATTTTTCTTTACCCTCTACTATATATGTGGCGCCAGCTATATATATATATATATACTCGATATATGCTCGTATACTCTATATACATATATAGTATATATATATATATATATATATATATATATATGTGGCGCCAGCTGCAGACACACTCCTTCCCCCTCTCGTCCCCTCCCACTTCTAAAAGTACTTGTTGTTGGGCTAATTGGTGTTGACTGTATTGAACCATGGTTAAAGCGGTAAAAAGACGTACACAAGATAGAAGACAAACACGGGCGCTTATAAAACACGCGACAAATAGGCGCCCGTGTTTGTCTTCTATCTTGTGTACGTCTTTTTGGCGCTTTTAACCATGGTTCAATACAGTTCTCCCACTTCTACCCATCCCTCTACAATCCCACCTCCGGTTTGTGCAGCGCCAGGGCTACCCTCTTCCATATATTATGGGAGTGTCCTTCTTTCCATCCGTCTCCCTTCCCCTCGGAGGAGCGGTAGGACGCAGCTCAGATTCGACCACCCAATTACAGGAGGTCCGTCGGGCTGCCGACGTCGCCGAGGCCCATGGGCTCCCGGCCACCAGGTGTGGCTGACTCTCGAAGGAGCGCGGGCATAACCGCCTTCACCTCTATAAATAAATAAAGTTATTTCCATCCATCCTACGCTATACTTGCTTCTATGGTCACAGATATGTTCCGAAACCCAAGGCGTGACTGTTCCCGCATCTTGCTCCGTGATTCGATCTTTGGCGTCCCAACTGACCAATGTCGCAATTTTACTGGCTGCCGAGCGATCACGTGACGTTCGGGACACGCCCCAATTGCGTTACTTATAGGCTGTAACTGTACACCAACACGCAAACCCTGACGTCACGCCGCTTTACTGGCACTGCTATTGGCAGGACGCAGGCGCAGACGCTCCACGCGAATCTGGTTCCTGCGTACGCGCAGTGCATACCCACACCTCGTGTGGGCAAACGCGGCCGCTTGCTTGTAAACGGCGCGTTGGCCCTAGAGGGTCGACCTTCTCGAAATCAAAAAAGAGAGTTTCTTCACTTTCACAAGTTCCCACCTCCCTGTACCTCATTGGTCCGTCATCCACATGGCCAACATTCTGGGACTTTTGCGTGGAATAAACAAAAAGTTTTAGAGTGCAGCTCTTAGGCCCTCGTTCCCGTGTTTTGCGGCGTCAACGTCGGCGTCGCCATCGGCAGGCGGGCATGGGACTCAAAATGGTTTGCCCCGACTTTTGTCTACTGCGTTTCAAACCTGCGGCGATCTGTTGGCGTAGGCGAGCTTCCAGAGGCTTGAACCTTCTTCGGGGGAGCGATGGAAGAACTGCGGTCCTGATGAACACTGATAAACTTAAAATGTCGGGTTCACGCAGTAGGTGGCGTTCAGAGCGTACACGGGCAACACGCTGATACGACAATAACGACAAAATCACCAGGACTACTGTTCCATCGCGCCAGCCGCGTGTAATCACAGAAGCCACAAAGCACGAGCAGATATTGCGAAAGGACCTGTTACGTTCAGTTCAGTGTTTTTCCGCTAGGTGCCGTCCGTTTCGCTGAAGCCGCAAACAGGGCTGGGCAGTATCGGGATACAAACGTATCGCGATAGTATTTCAGAAATACATTATGTATTTATATTTGTGTTTCGCGACACACTTTTTCAATAGTATTTTGTATTTCTGTATCAAAATGCATTTTCGGGTGCATTCTTGGTGTCGCGATAATATGGGGCCGATGCATTTCGTTACAATTTTAAAAGAAATGCTGACCACCACAGAGAGGGTTAAGACAAGTTTCGTTCGAGACGTTTTGTGTTTCAGACCGCACATGACTCTCTTCCTTATTGTGCAAAAATTAACAAATGTTTTCTCACACTTTAGGGCGGTCGACTATTCCAGTAGATTCCAAAAGTCGAAGGCTCTGTCGGCCCGCCTATAACTAACAGATGAAATGATACGAGTTCCTTGAACTTCATTCAGCGGTGACGTTAAAAGGTCACTGCTGAAAGGGGAGTCCGGATGGGACATAATCATCGGGACTACTCCAGGTTATCTGGGAAGACACAAAACTCATTTACATGTCCCTTGGATTTTGTACCATAAATATAAGAGACACCGAAAGAAAACCGCGCTCGAGGAACACCCTTAATAAATCGCTTGCTTCCCTCACTAATTCCCAAAGTACAAGATGTTAATTCTGCGGTAAGTTTGATTCGAGCTTAATTCAGGCTCCAACATGCAACGCGCTTGCTAGTTTAAAAACAAAACCGCGTATTCTAGAGTATGCTTCTTTTCGTTCTTCGTGTGCTCTATTGAGTGTACCAAAACATCCAAAAGGATGTTTTTTATAGCAATGTATTTCAGTGTCTGTATTTCAGCCCCAACCAAAATGCCTTCCCCTATTTGTATTTACAAATACTTTTCTATTTTTCAAATGTATTTCCGATACGTATCGCGGTACGTTTCTATGAATGTATTTCAGTATAAGTAATTTAGCTCTTTTTGCCATGTATGCCAGTAGTTTTATTAACAATTACTTTTTAAGAGTGTTTGTGCCCTAGCCACAAATACATGTGACTTCACTCATCGGAAAGCGTGGGAAAAAATGTAAATGTTAGTTTAAGCACAACATTCATTTCCCGTTTTCCCAATAGCCAATTTTTAATTTAGAGATAAATAAATAGCACGCCGGGAAGAACAAAACATGGGCAATTCGAAAAATATTTTTTTTTTTTTTAGATCTGGGTAGCTCTAGAAACCTTGGAAAAGCGTATACCACTCTGTTACGAGGATCAATGAGAATGTACGAGAACACGCGAGACCAACGCTGCAATGTCGCCTCCGAGACAGAAAGAAAAGAGAAAGAAGGAACCTGAGTAAGCGATTGCCCGCGAACGTCCATCGTGTCCGACGGGTTGCCGCGCAACCCATAAACTAGAGAGACGGCCCGGCAGAGGACCCGTCTTATATTGCCCCGACAAAACGGCTCGGCTCTGGCGCGACGACGGCGATTCATAAAAGTTACGACGCAGAAACAACGTAGCTATTCGGTGGCGAGCCCGTTTGCCTATACGGAAACGACACCGTCTCCATCCCGCCGACGTGCAGTTTATGCGTCACGAAACGGACTCGGACGGCCAAATGTCAGATGTGTTCGATTGCCTTCCGTCCTGTCCCGAAAGGGTAGCTGCAGCGCTCACAAAGATGTCAAATCGGGTGAGGAAGGGCACACTATCACGTAGCTCACATATAATTAAAAGAAAGACTCTCTGAGGCGTGTATGACGGCCCTACATGAGTCATACAAAAGCGGACTGCAGACGTGTTTGAACCATGTGTATGAAGCAAACATTTTTCGCACATGCTCAAAGGGATTGTCCGGTGAAAGTGAGTCTTTCAGAAAACAATTAAATAATGTTGTCATTGCTTTTTGGAAATATTATTCGCACAATATCCGAATTTTTAAAACTCCGCCGCACGAGTAATTCAATTTTAAACAGAGCCCAACTGCTCCAGACTTCCTAAAACAGTTCACGTATCCATATACGCTGATGATATCTGTTTCTGGGCGTGCAGTGGGTCTCTCTACATAAACAAAGCAAGACTACAGAAAGCAATAAACATCACAGCACGCTACCTCCACGAGCGGGGTCTGCATATATCACCGGACAAATCAGCGGTGATGGGATTCAGCAGAAAACACACGGACAAACACCCAATCGTGATCGATGGAAAACCAATTCCATACGTCACTGAACACACATTTCTGGGTGTCACTCTCGACAGGCAAATGACATGGAGCCCCCACATAAAGCGCCTAAAGAGAAAGCTGACCTCGTTTATCGATTTAATCAGAATTATTAGTGGGACTAAATGGGGATGTTCTGTCTCTGCGCTAATGGCCCTATACAATGCTCTGTTTCTAGGCCTTATGCGCTACAGTCTTCCTGCTATGCATAATGTATCACGGTCTCTTCTTAAAGAATTAGAAAGTGCCCAAGCACAAGCTCTTCGAGCTTGCTTAGGACTGCCGAAATGCACATCGAATGTGGGAACTCTTGCTGAAGCACGAGCAGTTTCGCCCGCCATTTGAAGGACACAAGAAACGTTGCGAGCTCATCTTCGTCACAAAACTCGAATACATAAACATCATCTAGCAAATATCTCAACAGAGAGACCATCCTCAGGATTTGCCCAAGTAATCACGCTTTTGGAGGATTATATTCCCAGATCATTTGAAGCGGCTACAATTCCAAGATATCCACCGTGGAAGTACCCCCACTTAGAAATCAGAACAAGTATCCCAGGGATCACTTCGAAAACAAAGATGCCTGCGCCGGTGATCACCCAGATTGCTCTTGAATACATCAATAAATCATACAACTCATTCCGCCACATCTTCACTGATGGCTCTACAATGACGTCATCATCGGCTCTGGGAGTCTACATTCCTTCTATGAGAACATCCATAAAAGCAAAGCTGAGCCACGTCACCTCATCAACGGCGACAGAGCTCGCGGCAATTCGAGCAGCAGTGACACAAGCGGGAACTGAAAAACCTCAATTTTGGGCAATATTTGTTGACTCGAAGCCCGCTCTCTACACCCTCTCCTCGATGAAAAAAGGTAGCCATTATCTACAACTTGCACAAGATATTTTGGAAGCCGCTCGCCAAGCTTCGTGCCAGGGACACCATTTTATTTTACAGTGGGTTCCTGCCCACTCCGGTATAACCGGAAATGTTCTTGCCGACAGAGCTGCTAGAGATGCCCACGAAAGCATTATTACTGTCTCTATTCCATTCTCAAGACCAGATGCAAATAGCATGATCAGAAACATCGGCCAAGAAATAACATCGTCTCTTTGGGAAAACCCTCAATACCACTACAGATATCTTTACAATATTGATCCTAAGCTACAGTTTCGGGCTCCACGAGGTTTACCAAGACCAACGGAGACCGTGCTACACCGCTTGCGGCTTAAAGTTGCGTACACCAACAGCTACCTTCACAAAATCGGAAAAGCTCAGTCTCCTGAATGTGCATCGTGCGGCGGCGTCCATAACATCCAACACGTAGTCTGCGAATGCGAGGAGTACAGCCATGAAAGGCAGTTAATGAAGAAACACCTCAACATCAAAGAGGAAGAACAAATAAGCATCGACATCGTGTTTGGTCCCTGGATGACATCTTCTGACGGTTATAAGGCCACAGAAGCTCTCCTGAAGTTTCTGAAGAATACTCGTTTACAGCATAGGCTGTAGTGTTCTAAAGTGAACTGAAGTGGTAAATGACGCTTGCCATTGAAACACTCACATCTACATTTATTTTTAATTTTTTCCTTGTATCATTTTTTATATTCTCTTATACTTCCTTTATATCAATTTTGTTTTCTTACCTTTCTCTACTCCTTTCATATCTTTTTTTTTGTTATTCCGTTCATTACACAGTGTAGCAAACCAGCACAAGGCGCTGGATGACATCACTGTTTTAATAAACGCCTACTTCTCTCTACAGTGTTTTCGTTGGCAGCAACGGAAGCTCTGACGTAACATCAGGCAAAGAGAGCCACCTTAGCTCTTGACTGCTGTCTAAGTAAACTAACTTCGTTCTAAGAGAGACAAGATTTACGGTATTGAGGGAAGTTCAATTCTTCGACGATGATCTTAGTACGCACCATCGACCATGTTGATCAAAAGCGAATATAAGTCAACGCCCGCGACTCTGACGTCCCCATGCCTGATATGACGTCACGACACGATCAGCCACGCATACTCGCGAAATTCGTCGTGACGTTTCGTATTAATGTTCATTATTGATTTCACGAATATTGGGGCGTCTTTTAATTAAATAAATATCACATCTGACTACATTTCAGCCCACTCTATACGTGACCAGCGCAAAAACTTGGTAACTTCCGGATTTCACCGGACAATACCTTTAAAGAAGCACTAAACCTAGAGGACTTTTTTTCTACGTGGTTAGGACAGGCGAGTCTCAAAATAAATGTTCGTAAAAGAAAATTGTGCCCAATATTTATACTACAATACGAATTTTTCCGATTTGCGGGCGGAACCGAAATTGTACCCCCGTAGGGATGATGATGATAGCGTCTGTACCCAACAAGTGTGCGCTCTGAGTTCGCAGGACCTCGGAGCGCACGTTAGTTGAGGAACACACAGAGATAATTCCGTCCTCTTGCCGGACCGAACATCGTGTCTTTCGAACGAGGTAGGAACTGCATGAGTGCGTTTCAGAAATCTGGAGCGTCAACTTTCCCGCAATGGCAGTGCGGAGAGCCCAATCTCTGTAACCTACAGGGCGAGCTCGGCAAAGGGCCAGGTGGTGAGACCTAAACAAAGTCTGCGATGTGACAATGTGCACGGATGGATGGATGGATGGATAAGGCTGAACCCCCGAATCGGGCGGCTGCTCGCCCCACCTAGACGGTGTTTTACTCCAGATCCATTAGATACACTCCAGATTCATTAAGAGTGCAGGGTGTCGGCGGTTAATCGGTCTCTGCCCAATCAATTATGCGGCAGTACAGACCTGACGCCAAGGTTTCGCGGCCTA
This sequence comes from Ixodes ricinus, assembly GCA_037355805.1. Classification (NCBI taxonomy): domain Eukaryota; kingdom Metazoa; phylum Arthropoda; class Arachnida; order Ixodida; family Ixodidae; genus Ixodes; species Ixodes ricinus. The sequence continues at coordinate 24,311 of JAZHYW010014877.1, read as the reverse complement.
CCGTTATTCCATTCAAAACTCGCAGATAATTTTCGCCAGTTTTCGGGGAGCAAAAATGTGACCGACTAAGCCCCACAAATGTACGAAGATCAATGGCGTCGACTATACCGGGAATGGGCCCCATTTTTCGCGCAGAAATATTATTTTTCTTCTCTCGACACTTGCCTATATTATTTTATTTGGACAACGGCAAGCTCTGATACTTCGGGCATCCGGTTTCTATCACTCATGTGGGTCGATCGTTCGACGGCGCGTAGCTTATGTCTGCGGTGAAAAAAAAAAAAAGGTATATTTTTGGTCGCGGTGCCTATACATATCCTACAAAAGACACGGTCTGCGGACATGATGACAGAAGTACAGCCGCGCACGCCTTCAGCAATGTTCGAAAGCATGTTTCCTCCGTATACATATGTGTGCGTCGGACATATCTGAAGACAACATTTTGTACGAGGCATTTTGCACTGTGTCTGCGCGGCTGAAACTTTACCCTCCCCAGACACCATATAGTTAGTATTTCAGTTTTTTCTTCCCCTCTCTCCCTCTTTGTAACTTCGTGGGAAACAAATTTATCACACCGTCATAACAAACCGTGTCTTATCTTCCAAAAACACTCGGTTTTTGTTTGTTTGTTTTTTCTCCTTCAGAGCACACCGATCCGTCCCCTGCCTATAACAACACTTTCGACGGTGCAACGGGTACGACACTTTTCTTCTTTTGTTTTGTTTTTCTCTCGCTTTCTCTTTTTAGCGAGAAGCCAATTTACACTGCCGGAAGCAGATAAACTTCAACCAGTGACGTCACAAAGCGTGGTGAGCCAATAAAAAAAAAAAGGAGCGACGGCAGCGCCTTTTTGGTCATGCACGACGAACCGACGAGCGTGGCCAGGAAAAACGGGAACGTGGCTGCTGCGTCGTCTTCCATCTCCTACCGGAAGGAACCAATATGTCGTGCCGTCCTCCCCCCCCCCCCCCCCTTTTTTCCGCCAACCCGCGCGTGATGAAGCCGTTCTGTTCGCCCCGACGAAAAAAAAAAAGCCAGCATGCAGCATATTTTGTTTTTACTACTTCGTTGCCCGAATATGGGGGCGCGTCTGTCGTCACAATTTTAGCCTAGTCCGGAATTTTATTTTGTCCGACATATTTGTCTGTTCTTGTAGTCCGTATTTTCTTTTAAACGCAGAATATGTTTTATCGGCAATTTTCTATGAAAAAGTCGTCATCAACGAGCGTTATGAACGAGCGTCATGAACGAGCGACAGGCTGGAAACGTTGCACGACGCCAAGGTTATATGTAAAGCTAGAAGAAATAAATATGAAGGTATTAGTAAACGCGCAACAAGTCAAAGATATAAATAGATAAGAATAAGAATATAAATACATAACTGTTGTGTTGGGGCGGGAAACATTCTGTACTTTCAGGACTTCACAAGGATGATCAAGCTTCTGTAATTTTTGCGGAAAAGATGATGTTTGCTTTGCCTTTTGGGGGAATTAAGAGAAAAGGAGGAAGGAAAGGGGGGGGGGGTTGTAAATACCACTGGCGGCTTGGCGGAAAAGATAGAAAGAAAAATATAAAGAAATTTTGAGGGGAGAAGATATAGAAGATGTGCAGTATGAGAGTTCAATTAGACGTGGTTTGGGAACAGATTGGTACTTTAAAAAGTATGCTACTGGCTACTCTACAGGACCTAATCACATCTCCAGCGACGCCTCTAACTGACTTGCTTGCTTGCAATCAAATTTTAAAGGCCAGATTATTTTTTAGCGTTTTTAGGTAGGTTAGAGACGGATAGGTTTACTTAGCTATAGTTTGACAGTTCAGTGTTTTTGTCATTGCTGTCGTCATACCCAGTTGACAACCGCGAATGCGCGTGAGTAAACTACAATCCATTACTCCTTTCCGCGTCACAACGCTTTGAACAGGCGTCCGCTGCCTTTGCTCGGAGTCCCTAAAATATTTTCCAGAGTACTGCGTTCGATTGATTCCACGTGAATTGAAGACAAACTGGTAGCAGTGCGCAAAACATACACAAAGGGAGGAATGGACAGGACAGCCCTCGTCCTGTCCAGTCCTCCCTTTGTCTGCGTATATTTTGCGCTGCTGCCAGTTTGTGATCATGAACCAACTCGCCTGCATCGCTACCGTGAACTCAAGAATCGAGAAAACCGAGCTTTCTGATAGGATGACGTCGGCCATATGTTATACGTGAGAGGCGAGAAAACGAATAACGCACGCAAAATGTTGACGGGGATGTCATGAACAGCAGGCGAATTTCGATCGGACGGAAGGCGATAGCTGTTGATGTCGCTGTCGTAGCTAAGGTTCACCTCAAGTGACGTTTTTACTCAATGATTGTGCAATGGGTCTCACAGACTTGGGCCTGCCTTTCACCCTTTCACCTAAAACAAACAAGGTTCCCCCCCCCCCCCCCCTGTTTTTTCAGTAATCACTAATGGATCGACGCAGCGTCGCCTACGCGGAGCGCAAGTTCGTCTGCTTTTTTTTGCGTTGGTTGTGATGACGTCAGAGACGACGTCGAGCTTTGATTGGCTCTGATTGAAGGATAGTGGGTAGACGTCTGCCTTGAGGTCTATACCCACTATCCTTCAATCAGAGCCAATCAGAGCTCGGCGTCGCTTCTGACGTCACCGCAACTCCCCGCAAAAGAAGCAGACGAACTTGCACTCCGCATAACTAGCGTCAGCGTCGCCGCCAGCGCGGATCTCGCTCTCGCAGAGTCTCGCAAAGCGCGACGAGATAACACGCGACGATGCCAAGACGCACGCGTCTGCAGCTTTGCGGCGACTCTCTGTCAAGATTCGACGTGTTCGCCGCTTTGGGCGAGTCGGGGATTCACTAGCGATGACGTCACGCGTGTGGGCCTTGTCTAACTGGTGGTATTGGCGTAGCAGAAGCTACGAGAGCAAAGCTCGGGGCTTTTGTTTACGTCCTAAGCTAGAACGTTTATTGGTAACATCGAGGCGATCGACAAAGGAGCGGCCGTGAACAAAGCATCCCCTAACTCCCAAGACGATGATAATAATAATAAGCGAAATGACGATGATCCGAACACGCGAGGAAAAATTGTGAACGAGACGGTGGAAATTCAACCTTGCCCAAAATCGACGCAAACATCAAAGCCTAAACTCGTAGCCTTGAAGAAAAAAAAATGTAAACATGTCGTAGTAGCGATTGTAGGGTTCAACCAATATACCGTGTAAAAAATGTGCAGGGAAACAAGCACAGCCTCCTCTCGTATTTCTTCACTTACATTTTCATTGTTTGAACTAAACACGAACAAACGTGTTTAGTTTGTGTTTCTGCCAGCAAACTGTATAACCCGGACAAATACTGCAACGGTCTCACCAGGCAGAAGAAAAAAGGGCCACAAATACAAATACAAAGAGGCTACAATCCAAAACAAAAACAACGCACACAGAAAAAAAGAAGAAGCTATTTCGCAATTTTTGCAATGCTTCCACAATAAGACGAACCAGACTTAATAAAAAATAAATAAAGAAAACTATTTACAATCTGTGATGAAGAAGACCGAAACTAAAAAGCGAAAAAGGCTGGACTAGTGTGCCTAGACTCGAAAGTGCTTCCAACTGCTCGACCGCGGGGTCACGTGGTTTGCGGGCCACGTTTGCAATGGACCCTTTCCGAAATTGTGAAATGATGCATAGATTACGCGCAGCCGGCCGCCATTAGTTGGTCTCACTGCTTTCGGGCGTATCAAAGTTACCGCCCTTTGTAACGGGCGGTAACTTGCGCCACCTAGCCAATGTTTAAAAAGACAAACATGGTTGCTACGTACATATGCGAACATGTCTGCAGACAGTTTTCTGGATGGCGGGATGTTAATAGCTATACCCTTTGTAACGGGCGGCAGCTTGCGCCACCTAGCCAAAGTTTAGAAAGACAAACACGCGTGACCAACGTGACGGGGTTGTCGTAGGGAGCAGGAAACGCACCTCGGACGTTGTTTGCAGGCCGTGTTTTGTATGATGTACGCGTAATGTGACAGCGCCTTCAAATTGCAAACGCTCCGCGTGGTTTGAGTTGCACCCTCTCCCGAGTCTGGGCTCTCCAGGCCGCATCAATGACGGCCCTTGTGTGTGTGTGTGTTTGCCTGGGTGTGTGGGCGAGATGCCCTCGAAGATTAATGCGTCTCGCGGGTGGCATCTCGGAGCCGTCGGGTGGCATCAGGTGTACGCTGCATCACCTTTCTCCCCGGGGTGTCGTCGTATGCGCGTCCGCCAAGCCGGCCTTGGATCGTTCCGCCATTCGCGCGCTTTCTTTTTATTCATTTTTTATTTATTTATTTTTTGGCACACGGACGCTGGAATAAGGCCGTCACGCATATATGGCTCGCAAGATGCGAGGAGCGCTTTACACACACTTGTATGACCGTGTGCCTGAAAACTCGTTCCCAAAGTTGCGTAGACCGCGTTGCGCATGCGTTGCGTCGTGTGGCGCAGTGCCTCCCCATTGGCTCGTCCTAAGGGTCGTCATAGCAACGAATGAAGCGCTACGAAGGCCAGGTAACTTGCGGTTTTAGTTCGTGTGTCAGTGTATGTACGTATTCGAGCCTTCTACAATTGATTCATCAAACGCAGTGTATCAGTGGCAACTTGCAAAGCGACGGGCGTCCTCGGCAGCTAATTATCATAATATTCGCTCTGCATACAATAGACCCTTTTCAAAATTCAGTGTCATCTGGTGGCTTAAATAGCAGTTTACCCAGTACCGTACTCATGGCGGTAATCGGCATTCAGTCTGTAATATTTTGCCGGGCACCGTCACAATGGCTAGTCAGCAGCAGTCGAGAATGTGTGTTTTTACCTTACAGTTCTTTCTGGATCTCTCGGTTTAGATGGCCGACATATATATTGCCGGTAAGGAAGAAGCACTAACCCACATTCAAGCCGTGATAACATTTTATACATCAGGGGGCCGTAAATCCGATTATGTGCCGCCAACAAATTGACTGGACCTGAGTTAAAAAGGAACGCTTGCGCAGCTCTTATATGCAATTCCTGCGTCGCATCGTACTAACGTCTCGAATGTAAATAGGTCTCGCATCATCCGCTTCGGAACATCTTCAACTTCTTCGATCGTCGGTACAGCAACCACAAGGCCACCATTAGTACGACACACATGCCATTCCTCAGATAATCATAGTGACCAAAGTGACCAGACTGAATATCTGAAAAGGGTCTAGTAGGTTGCGGGAACGGCCCCGTTTTTCGCTTTGGGTCCTTGCTATTGGCGACGTGAGCGATCGAGCGTCGCTGTGGTCGGCTCACCACAATTGGCCGAATGCTGACTATGACGTCAGCAAAGGATGTCTCATCGACGGAAATAAGAGGAATGTAAGAACTTTAATTTTGATGGTGTTGGCAGCGTTGCTTTGAGAGTGCTATGATTTCAGGCTTCCACCGTGCCCATTACACACACCATCGAACTTATTGAACACAAGGTAATGACGTCACGAAAGGTAATCAAACGAGGGCGCCACCGAAACATCTCGTCGCTAATAGGGTGTATTCACTGGCGGCCATATCCGTGTGCGCTAATGCTGAGCACGTGCTGATGGCTAGCTTCCACAGTTATTTTGCAACGTGCACCCCGCACCATCAAGATTGCCGGTCTTGACAGCCTATCAATGTGAGCTCGTTCTGAGCATGCGCTCTAAACAGTGACCTCAAATATCGCGGCCAGTGAATACCCTCAATAGACGCTTTCAGGCAGCTGTGCATGGGCGCCGCCATTACCGACCTTCAGTTTTTGTTCCCTCTTATTCGGTTCGCTCCATTTCATCATTACCACAGCAGGGCAGGTAATTGCCATTTTAGATTTTACCGTGTCCTTCTCGCCAGCATAGGCCCTTGTGGAGACTCGTCAACGCCCGCTTCAGTTGCTCGGCATCTCGGTAAGACAAGAGAAGGGCGGCTATGGCGGCTCAATTTGGCGCGCGCTGAAAGCGTCTATACAGGCTATGTTCCGTTCATGCTTAAGCTGAGACTAGAAGCTCCGTCTTCAGCGCGAGCTTTCTGCCCTGTCCTATCACAAGCGTGCACGCGCAGTCACGCGCAACCAAAGCACTGCAGAAGCCAACAAGCACGCGCTGAAGGCGGAGCTTCTAGTCTTAAAGGTGAACGGAGTATATAACAGCCGTTCTGGATAGTGCGATAAAGTTTGGTTCGAGATTACTATAATCTACAAGAATTTGAAACGAGGCTTTAATATTAGCAAAAACTTTTTTAATTATTTGCTAAAAATAAGAAAAAAAAGACTGCGGGGACTTATTAAGTTTCTTACACGATAATATCCAGTATGCAAGAAGAAAAAAGAAAAGATATCCATTAGCTTTAGCGCCGAATAGTGCGCGACGGATAATGAACAGACGAGATGCCATTAGGAAAATGCACTCGTAAGGAGCCCTATAAAAAAAAAACAGTTCTGTTTGATCTCATCTATGCACGCGAGCAGCGCTTATATATACTCCATGTTTAATCTCGTGCAATCGTCCGAAGTAATTGCGTTGCCTTTGAGGGGTAATTTATATTGTAGAAATTTGCATCGCGATCGCATTTCTGAACCTGCACCAGTATACGAGGCTTTTTCTTTTTCGAATAAGAGTCTGAAGTACAATATTTGAACTCTGAAAAGAGAAAATGTTACGATGATAATGCAATTAACGGCAAAGGTGCAAGCGAGCTGGACAAGAATGACGAAAATAATCTCCGGAGAAAGGGAACAAGGGTTATCACATTGCCGTAAAACGAGCAACTCGTTCTAACTGAGCTGAGTAAGTAAAAAAAAAGTAGCAGTAATGTATTTTTATTGTTTTTTGCGCGAATATTGCGGTTAGTATTCGTGTATGGTACGTATATTTTCTCACGGCGTGCTTGCGAAAGGCGAGTCCAAGGTCGGTTTCGCGGCAATTAGTCAAATTGGTCGAATAGGGACGTCCACGAAACAGAGAAGCTGTCATCTGTCTCGCTCGCTCTAGACGGACGGATGGATGGATGGATGGATGAACGACTAAACACTTTCAACACAGAATGCGCTATACGGCTGGCACCTACATCCGTTTCCGGTTCCCCACCCAAGAGACGGTAGAAGAAAACCTCGAGTGACAGCCGATCGCGGACGTAGCACTCCTCTTCTCGATGATTGGAAAGCAGCAGAACGTCTCGCTCGAGTAGATGCGAGTAACTCCCGCAGATCACATCACGTGATCAAATATAGAGGCTACGCCTCGCGCTAAACGAGAGAGCCTCCAGGCTATACTCCAGGCCAGCTCGGGGCATCCAATCAACACTACCTAAGAAGACAAGGCCCGTGGGATGACGCCATCGCTAGTGGATCCCCGACTCGCCCCAAGTCGCGTTAGCGGCAGACGCGTTAGCCTTGGCGTCGCCGTCTGCTAGCGTCGCTCTCGTTCTGAGACGTCAGTATGAAGGAGGCTATACGGGTACACTGGAGTTATAATGCCGAAGATGCGGCACCGCCACAAAAGGTGGCGCTGCGATTGCAGCTTGCTCGTCGATGCATCACCATCTGTATTACCACTGCCCTAGCCATGATAGTGGGGGAAAGGGTGATTGTTATTGGCTGGCAGCTTTCGCCACCCAGCCAGAGTTTTTTTTTTTTATAACGATGAGTGCGCCTTAATTTGAGAGCGTTTCCAACTGTTTGATTGGGGTCACGTGGCTTCTGGGCTGCGTTTGCAATACAATCTCCGAGGAGGAAGAGGAGCTTGTAATACTATACCCGTGTTCACCCCAAAAACAGCAGCAAAATAAAAAAAGAAGTCCGGCTTTTTGTGCAATTTTACCAATTTCCCTCTTCGTGTTTTGAATATTTGTATAGGTGTATGCTAGACGAGCTATCAAGGCGTACACGTTTCAAAAGTCAAAAGTACCGTTCCTTTCTTCGGCAACCAAATCTTACAAGAACTTCTTCGCGCACGAAGAATGCGCAAAACTTACTTTTTTTTCTTGATGCGGCAACGAGCGTATATCTCGAGCTTCTTTTGAACTCGGACGCAGATGCTCTTCGTTGATCTGGATCGTAAAAAACCCAAACGTTTCATGAATCACAGAAGACACGTCACGGGCGCGTATAAACGCCCAACAGCGTTCAATAAAAAAACATAAAAAATGCTAACAAATGCAAAAACGCGCACCATTTCTTTTTTTTTTGTAAGATATGTTTGATGCAAGCGGATCACGTCGAGAAACTCGCAACATTTTCCCTTCTCGTGTGAGAAAGAACTCCGACCACTCTCATGTTACACAAAACAAAGTTACAAGCAGAAAAAAAGAAAAAAAATATATATATATATATATATAATGAACAATGTGAGCTGCTTGTAGCCGTTTTTTTGTTTTTTTTTTATTACGGTGTTTTATTGTAGTTAGCATGTCTTGTTTCCAAGTCCGCACGTGCCTCGGTTTAAAAGCAGCGTGCAACGGAGGCGTTCCGAGGCGTTTAGCCTCCAGGGAAGCTTTCGCTTCGGCTCTTGAAAATTTCACAGCGGTTTAGGACGCCTCGTTATTTATTAAAAGGAAGATTTCTTAAAGAAGCGAGTAATGTTTCTTTTGTTTGTGTGTGTGTGTAAAAGAGGGGGGAGGGGTATCGATTGTCGAAAGCAAAAGCAAGAAAGCACACAGACACACAAAAGGAAAGCACTCCCTTTTAAGTTCCAAATTTCCCCTGCATATTTGAAAACCAGCAGGATTGATCGGCATTAAACGTTCGGAACGTGTATATGGTGCTCGTTGCATTTGTGCTGCTTCATTCGGAATAGGGCGGCACGGGTTTCGTGCCTTCGATTTCTTTTTCTTGCACGTCGGTTCTCCCAGTGAATATCGAATGTTCAATGAGAACTCGAAATGCTACCGCGCCGTAAAATATTCTGATCAATCGCTTTATACGTTGTATGCATGCGTCGCCATTGCTGGGTATACTGACGGTTATCTCGACTTACTGGTTTATTCGAACTACAACTTCCGAGCTGTACAACAACATACACGACTGACCGAAAGCTCGCAGCGCATAAAATACTGGCCTGGCCGCGAATGAGCGCAAATGCAAGCTATGTATTGATATACAGACGATTGCAAGTAAAGCGACTGACAGCCGCCATGTCTCTGCTCGTACGGACAAGTTCGCGCGATTTTAAGCGTGTCAAAGCTATTGTTCACGTACAAGTTGCGCGCCCTTGCACGCATGTGGAAACAATCAAAACGCCATGCTTGCGATAGTTTTTTTTTTTTATTACATCGTCGGTGAAAGCATTCGATCCTTCATGACACGGAGCACGTGTAGCGAAAGCTGGCGCTGCAGAACCCTGGGATCCTGCGTCCAATCTCCGCCCCTGCCCGTCTGAATCTGGAATAGAATCTACCTGCATGCGGTCGTGTAATCACTACTGGCAAGTTAAAAACCCCAAGCTAGCAGTGGCGCTGCGCTAACTGTGGGATCGAATGAAAGAGTTATCCACGCATTTTGAGAAGAACGCATACGCTATTCAAGGTTGTCCGTGCACAACTTGTTCTCACTCGGTATCACATTTCGGTTTTCCCTTAAATATTTTGTTTATTTATTCCCTTTCATGTTGGAAAATTAAACAGACTCTCTCGGTTTTTGATAAAGAGATCGTCGCAGGAGTGAAAAAATAGATTTGAAACACATAGAATCGTGAGAAATGGTGTTAAACAATTTCGCCGACTTTGGAACTAATAAAGAAAATTGACAGCGACCTTTATTGCTAAAGCCCGATCGCTGAAATTAAAAAGTTGATGCAACAATCTTTGTACTTTAACATTCATAACCAACAAAAACACGCGTTAGTATGATTTTTTTTCTTTGTGCAAATGGTTATCGCAGAACAAATTGGAGAAAAACAAGCAGCGTTCATCCACTCAACTGGCAGCCGATACAAGTAAAGCCCCTCTATCCTGGGAAAAGTGGCGCCATTCATTGTTGTGGAAATGCTCGAGACACGTGCCGCGCGCCACTTCTGAGAAGAACATGGCGTCTGAAATCTAGCTCAATCAACGTTGGCTCAGTAACCACCATAGCTCAGTGCTGCGCTGTGCCGCCATGATCTTCCAAGGGCTGCACGTTGCACGTGCCTCGTGCATCGACGCACCTTGCGCTACTTTTGAAACATGAAGGGGCTTTGAAACATGAAGTGGATCAAACGCTCCCGTGATCTGCAGACAATAGAGAGTTTTAGAATAGGGGGCCCCAAAGCTTGGGGTCCCCAAAGAAATAGGGGCTCACCACTGCGCATCCGCAGAACCCAAACTCCGTTTGGGGTTTTGGGTTGGCGCTCGCCCCCAACGCAGAATTCGAGAAATACCGTTGGGGCCCCCAATTGTTTGGGGCCGGGTTGCGTCGGCAAACATGGAGGCGCCCTTTCCGCTCTCTTAGGAGCAAATTCGTCATGGTCACTGCAGTATTAGCCAATTTCATTGCCAATGAATGGTGCAACCGACTTTCGCTTTGCTTTATCTCGCTCAAGTCACAAAGAATGAGCGGTGGGCTCGCCCCACTTTAAAGATCGACCCTGATCCTGGCCGTTCCTAAGCCTAAAGAGACGCGGTAACCGTTGACATGGCAACGTATTGCTACTCCATGGCTCCAAGTGGATTTCGTTCGTGGCACGATACCTGCAGCTTGAAAACAAGTATTTCAAGGCTTTAAAGTCGCTCCAGCTTAGATCTAAATAGAGCAGCTGCTCGCAGAGTATGCTCGCTCGCGTTCGTCTCAGTTCAGCATAGTAGAAGGCCGAAATCTTCGGCGACAGACAGTCAAAGCGGACACGAACCCCCCAAAAAATCCGAGAACGAGCACCAAATTAAAACGCGCTACATATTGGATTTTCTTTTCTTTTTTGGGGGCTGAATACAGCCAACAACATTTATACTGATTTTAGGTTGCCTCGTATTTTAGCCGGCTTGATTGGGATTTACTTTAACTATTATTTGTAAACAATTACTACTTGATACGCGCATATGTTTTACGTTTATTCATATTTTTTTTCTTTGATTATTACGCTCGTTAGCCGCATTGGAGATGCAAGCAGGAAAAGTAAGCGCGCTGCGCTGCGTTGCGAAACCTTTAGTCTATAACGGCCCGTTCACACTCTTGCGACCTCTTAAAACTGGGTTCTTTAAAACCTCTTACAACGAGAGGACACACTGGCGCCATCTATTGGGTAGCAGTGTAAACTTAGCGGTCCGGCATATTTTCTATTTCTCTCGCGCATTATCCTTTCTTTCTTGGCTCGAAAACATTTGTCAATGTTATAAACGAGCCTTTCTATGAGTATTACGCACATGTGACCTCGGAAATCCCGCGAAACCTTCGCTCTTGTGAAAAGCAGTTCCAGGGTCACCGCATAGATGGCGCCAGCGTGCCAGTATGTTCCCTCGTTCTAAGAAATTTTAAGAAGTTTTAACAGATCTCGTCTCTCTCGGTCGTACTCGGTTGCAAGAGTGTGAGCGGGCCTTAAGCCGTCCACAAAAACCTTGTTGCGTTTGGGTCCCTCAATTTCTTAGGGGAACCCAAACCTTGGGGCCCTTATTCCAAAACTCTCTATTTGCCTCCAATGTTCATCATTGCCACCCGCTGAGAATGGCCAAGCACAGGCTACGCGCTCAGTTATGTTAAGGTTCGGCTATTCCCGCCATTGCAGCGATTGGGCATGAACCACTACCCGAATGCATGTCGTGGCATTGACTGTCACGATCCAAAATTCGAATACTCACGCAGTGCCCGTGTCCACTGTATGAGCCGCATTCGTCACCCCCGAGGATCGCAAAGCTTGATGACGAAATCCTGCGGGTTGCATTACTGACAACGCTAGCAATGTGTTCCCCATAACTTCGTCATCGAGTTTTGCAAAAAGAAAATAATGAAAAAAAAAAGCTTTAATTTTCGACATTACGCGGCGGCAAATGAGGTTCTTGGTCAGTGGCGTTGCGTACGAGTATACCTGGGTCCCACTAGCGCCAGTGAGCATGCGCAAAGTGCGAACTATTCCTAGCAAATATCGTGATACGGTCCCTTTAAGGAGCGGGCGTTGAAATATGTTTACGAGGCATTAAACAGGCATTTTCGGGTGAAGCTTTTCACCTTAGTTTTGGGAAGTGAAGAGGGACACGCTGTTTAGTAATTGGAGGATTCCCGTGACGTCACGGTGACGTCACCGTGTTGTTTCGTGACGTAAAACTACGCACACGATGTAACGTAACGTTTCGTGATGTCACGTTGTCGCATGACGCTACGTTACGTGCGACTACGTGTTGTCTCGTTACGCGACATCGCGTTATTTTACGCGACACCACGAAACGTTACGTTGCGCGATGTTACGTTACGTTCACGTAACGTTGCGGGATATTAGTGAGTTTTAGTATTGCGCATACGTGCCAACGCAAGCACTGTGCGTTTGCGCTCACGTTGTGTGTCCAGCACTGCGCGTGCGCGGAGCCCTAACCACGGCCTTAAATTGGCGCATGGCGACTTCGCACATGCGCAGCGTGGAACACGCACGCTAACGGAAACGCACAGCTCTTGCGTTTGATCGTATACGCAGTACTAAAACTCACTATTAGTGAGTTTTATTATTGCGTATACGAGCCAACGCAACCGCCGCGCGTTTGCGTTAACGTTCCGTGACACTGCGCGTGTCCGGAGCCAAAGCTGCGGCATTGGATTGTCGCGTGGTGCACTCAACGCTAACGCAAAGCGCTCGTGTTTGCTCTTACACGCAATACTAAAACTATCTATTTATGCTACGTTATGTTGTGTGATATCATGTTTGCGTTACGTGATGTCAAAGGTACGTGACGTCACGGTTGTGCCGATATGGGGAAGTGACCGGATTCACGGACCCATGGACGCGCGGATTGACCAATTTCAGAGAAGAGGGTCATCCGTTATAAAACATTCTATGGTTTAAAAAAACCAGGACGCTTTACGCCACAGTCTATTGAGACAGTAGTAGGAACGGAGCCCCACATTTGAACGCGCAGCAACAGGTCGGTAAAAATACTACATCACCAAGTGTATCATAGAACGCTGCTCTCCCGTCTCTCTATTTCGACGGGCATAGCAGAACACGGAGTTCAAGACCCGATTGCCACCGCAACGAAGCGCTACAAGCGCCAGGCAAACGAACTGGCACGCGTGCTACTGCCCGCATATCTGAAAAGTGCGACTACGTGACCGTCGATTCAGAACTGCCGAGTGAAAGAAACGAAGACGTCGAGCTATCGCGCTCAAAAAAAGGTTTAGTCTAAGCGCGAGCGCATTGTTAAAAGAAGTACAAATAAAAAACACGTTTATCCGAAAATTGTGCACGCTGCTGTAACATTCTCGGGGGTTCAAATACCCCGATTTTCTAAAGGCTTCGATCGTTCGCGTGTATTGTTAGGCAACGTAGCTTGAGAAAGAGACTTCGAAGCCGTATACGACTGTTGAAGTTATGTGAACCGATTTGGGTTTCATACACTTCTGCTGCCCTTTAACGTTCCGAAAAAGAAAAAAAATCGTGAGGGTAATAGCCTAGAGGTGAAAATGCATACTCAGCGTAAACTTTTGTGTGCTGTCTCGTCGAGGCAGATGGGGAAGCGTTCCTAGCCTTTTTTGTGGCTCTAGCCACTAGTTTTCACGCAGCAGAGTCATTCTTGCTAAGACTATAGACATCATATAAACTCAACTCTTACAGCGCATTCTTTGCAGCTCGTAATAGCCTTAATAGGCGCCTCAAGAGTGTACATAAAATCATCTGTTGCGAAAGCAACCGACCGTGTTACGTTAAGGCGTTAATTAACGAGACCCTAATCGGCATGTGACGCCGTTCTGAGACGCGCGCTGTTAAGCATACGTCGTTAAGCGTAAGAGGTTCTATATGTTCCGTTCAGCTGACAGTGCGATGGAAGCTACGAGCCCGTTGGACACAGTCATACGCCGCCCCGTGACCAGCCTCCCGCCGATATATCAACGTGCAAAGAGCGAGGTCAGGTGATGAAAGAGATGCTGTTGATCGGTCCGGCGGGCACGTAGCTCTCAGCGCACTGCAGCTTATAGGAATGAACGGAGTTTAGACGAGACACGTGTAATTGATTCTGAAGTGGATGGCGTAATATTATAAGCTCGAAAAATTCGCGTCGAACAACCGAGGAGAAGGTTGCGATATTAAAACAACATAAAGCAGACTCTTACAAGTGCTCCGAACTTGGGGCGTTGAAGGACCCGCAACTTAAGTAGCGTTGCACTTTAGACAAAATCAATATATGCAAAGTCTGATCCTGCAGATTACTTCCGACCGACCAAACTTTCCGTTATTACGAAAGTTATTGATCTTCAAACATGTCCGAGGGTTGAAGCGCAAGGCAAAAACAAAAAGGAGACAAAAGTAGAGAAACAAAAACTGCTGATTTCTTCGATATGCTCAAAATGTGCTCGAAATGCGTAGAATTTATCCATTATCTTTGACTCCCACCGCTCATTGTTCTCGCTGGGCTTCTCCGGTTCGAGAGTTGACACCCCGACATAACATCGCGACGCCATGTCACGTGATAACTTCACGCGACGTGATGTCACACCATGGTCTCACCTGATGTCATGCCCCGTCAAGCGTGCATATGGGCCACGTCACCTGAAGTCAAATCACGTGACATCATGACGTCACCGTCCATCGAAGGTACAGTCTCCACCAATATCAGAGACCCACTCGGAGCGCCTGACCGGACGGTGGCTGGTGGGGACGCGTCGCGCGTTGTGGATAGTTCCATGTGATTCCGAGAGGAACGAAACTCGATAAAGCAGCCGAACGGAATCGCCGCGCACTGACGAAGCCCCTTTCCTTCCGCCGGAACCACGTGGAATTTCCCAAAGTGCGAGCAGCGCCCCACCAGCCGCCATTTCGAATCTATTGCATAGTGCACTGCACGATAACTCTACGAATAGCGCGCCGTTAGTGTTAGGAGACTTGGACGACGGAGCTGCCAAAGTCACAGTCGACGATGTCCACAGCAAAAGCAAGAACGCAAAGCAAAATACTTGGAGCAGGCGGCTCGCACGCTAAAACCCACGAAACATTTCAAAACACCTCGGAAACGGTAGCTCGTTTTAAACGATACGCTACAATGCCTTCCTGAGAATGCAGGAACATAGCGTGAGGTGTTCACTCTCCATCATCCTTCCGGGCAGAATGACAATTCAGATAGTGCAAGAGTACGTAGGAGCGCAGCCGGCGCTACGAGCCATCCCAGCCAATCCGATGCCGCGTTCGTGTCACGTGACCCTCGGAAGTTGAGCAGCGACTCGCGGGCCGCAAACTCCCCTGGTACCAAAGTCTCATTAAACCGAAACTGCGGAAAAAAATATTTACATTGGTAAAAAAAAAAAAGAAGCAGACAACTCTTGATTATGATATTACTATGGTATACTTTCACCAGCTCGCCTGCACACTCTATAGCTTCCTGTGCTGCTCGATTGCGCACCTAATGGCTGGCTCTTCATCGCTCGTTAGTTGCCTGCCGTCTGTTAAAGAAGCGCCGTCACTTTACGTAATTTTCTTTTTTAATTTAGTCGTTAGAACCTCCATTTCAATCGTTGACGCTCAGACCAAACGCAACAAAGATGACGCTTTAAAAAAAAGTATTTTCTTAGGTTATCCGGAGTGATTCATCAGCATCGTTGCAAACTTTGCCGGCTCTCCTCGCTTGGCCTAGGAGAAGTGAGGTAGATGACGTAACAAAACGAAGCGCACAGGCTTTAATTATTAGAAGGTGTTGGAAGGACACCCCTCGAGCGGGTCGTTCCATGTTGCCCCCACGTGACTAGATTAGTCGCCGCGAATGCCACCAGTCGAGCGCTCGCCGGAGAAATTCGCGCGCTCCCGCGTTACGGACAAGTGATCATGTTACCATTGTACACCCGAGCAAAGACACAAAAACCACAAGATCCGATCCTGTAAGTACGTTGCATCTGAAAACTTGTTAGCAGTCAGCATCGCATAGTTAGTATAGTTACATTTGCTCGCTATTAAACTTGGCGCGCCTGCGCTCAGTCAAGCTTTCGAAGGAAAGAGCCGCCCCCTAACGGATTTGAAACGAACCTCTATGAAGGGTCGCTGCCGTCGCCTCGGCACTCGTTTCAACGTAACGGGTGTGTCGTCTGCTTCCGGCTTGCCGGTTCTGAGCAAAAGGAATAGTAAACCTTATAACTAAAACCTGAGATAAGGGAAACAAATGCGAAGACACATAAAAAGGGAAACATGCAGGCTCACTGTTTCTAACATCGCATATGTATCGCACAACATAAAGCCAGATTCTGCCTTCGCCCCCCCCCCCCCCTGCCCCCCCTCCCTCCCCCCCCCCCGGGCCACACACACCCATACACAAAAACATTTCTTTCCACTGCCCTGGATTTCCAATGCCAAGCTTGCCCAAACCAAGTGGTAAGGTTCTTCGATTGCATAAACCACACACTCGTCTGCATTTCAGCATAATCCGGCAGTTAATACGGCAAACCCCTTTTGTTGCCTCTGCCCCCGATCAAAGAATGGGGAAGAAGGGATCTCATTAGCATATCCAAAAGCAAATGCGAAATCGCGTGTGCGCTCTGTGGAAATACGCAAATGAGTTCCCGTAGCGATGCCTCTTCCGACGGTTCGGAAAACAAGCAAAACAAAGAAACAAACAGACATACAAACGGGATACGTAAAGGGAGGGTTAAAGGGAAACGGTTAGGGAGTAAGGGGGAGGAAGGGTATGCTCATGCACTCCCAAAGCAGGCGACGTTCAAACTGGGGAACTCGGGAACCGTGTGGGCCTTTTTTTAATATCCGGCCCCGATATGCGTGCGGGGCCGTTCCGCTTGTATTGCAGGATCGAGGACAGGTGGGACGAACTTCTCTTATGAACCTTTTTAATTAAAGAATATGATGAAAATCAACGGGATAAAACGCAAAGAGGGAACGCAAAGGAAAGAAAAAAGTAGGAAAGAAATCTTTCATTTCCTCAAACTGGAGTCAAGATTGCGCGATTTTTCCGTTTCACAATGCTCCTCGGCGCTTGTATATGATGACGAGGACTGCGAAGTTTTGTTGCCACACCGCGCAGACTCATCTACGGATGGAACGGAAGTTATAAACGAATTTTCACTCGCAGCTTTCGCGCTTTCGTTCGGGAAAATGACAACAGGCTTTAGCTTCTAGAACATTCGAAACAGCAAAGACTGGTTCACAACACTCGCGACTGCTTATGCAACCGAGTGCCTCGAAACCTATTGGGATCTGTTACGACGGAAGCAGACACTGGCACTATCTAGCGGATAACCGTGAAACACTTTACATTTCCATATATTTACATTTACATTTACACAAACACTGACTGAGACATATGTTCCAAGCGTACGCACGTGTGAAGCTTTCGAACACGCGTGAGTTGCGTCCGCAGACGATGGATGTCATCGTGGCGGAAGCGAACGCCGCCGTGTCTTTTTGTACGACCTATGTGCGGTGTCGCTGCGGCTTTAAAGCTCGGTGTGACGTCACAGCATTCAGTCCGAACATATTTTCGGCCTCGTCATCGTCCAAGCTCGTCTTCCGCTAATTACCGTGATGTGATTGGACTTCTGGGCGCTCTGTGAAAAACGTAGACACACGGGAAGATTTTAAAAATGTATAGGGCGCAACGCGTAAAAGATTTATTATGTTTTTTCTTGCTTTTTCTAACGCAAAATACGTCAGCAAAGTCAAGGCCCGTATTTAAGGGACGAAAAAGGCCAAGCAGGCGGAAAACTGAGAGCCGCGGCGGTACGGGCTAACACGATTTGTGCATTAAGTTCAATTATCCGGTTAGCCGCCAAGTTTAGTTTCCCGGGCGCTAACAACTGCGGATGTGGCGAAGCTTAAAACGTTGAGGTTTAAAAGCCACTCTCGACGCGCTTACGATGGAGCGGATGAAAGAAAAAGGCTATAAACGAATTCAATCGACAGTTTACTTTTGTTTATTTGTTTTATTTTATAACATAGCTGTCAAGCTGAAGCGGTGCAATGATGTTTATATATTGAGCAATGAAAGCTCTTTCACTCTCTCGTGTGGATTAGTCAAGCTACGTATTTCTCTCGAATTATGTACAATAAAGAATAAAAACGATAGAGATTAGACGGAACTAAATTAATTTTCTTCTCTGCGGAGCGATGGCGCATTTCGCTAGTTTGTGAGGCAACTTGATTTTGCTTAGCACCCCTAGAGCCATTCCATTCATTAATTAATAAATAAATCGATAATATTAATAATATTATTAATTAATAATAATAAACTATTATTATTAACAATCTTTCTCGGTGAATTAAAAATAAAATATCGACCGATTGATTGAGATTGCAAAAACGCTTACGTTGAAAACTTAAGGTATGCTTCCCCGCACTAGCACCCTGGCTGCGGCGGAGTACCCTTTACAGGGCAATACGCGTCGAGATGGAAAACAATTATCCGGGCACCATTTTAATCCGAAGCTCAAGTTCGTCTGCTCCTGCGAAGATGTCAGAACGCTGAGCTCTTATTGGCTGATTAAAAAAAAATAGTCGGTAGACCTCGAGGCATTTAGCATTGAGGTATGTATACCAACTATCCTTTCAATCAAAACCAATCGTAATAAAGTAGAAAGTTGGGCTAGTTGGTATTGGTTGTACACAATGTACAAAACCAATCGGAGCTCGGCGTCGTTGTGACGTCATCGGAACACCTCCGCAAGAACCAGCGACTTGCTCTCAGCATTGAAAGAGCTCCTAAAACGTCGGGAGACTGTTGTCATTGACAGTTTAAGAAAATCAGGGCGTGGAGAGCTCCGAGAATCATAAAGAACCAATAACGAGGCAAAATGCGTGAACATATTAAAGCAAGGTTTCTTAAGCTCTCCGTGACTGTCGATGAAATAGTGTGCCCGATTGTATTGTTCAGAGTCGAATATATATTTCCAAAACGTATATCCCCTGTAAAAATCAACAACAAAAAAGCAACGTTTCGTTTATTAAAAAAATATATATATTTCCATATATTTTGTTCAAGTTGGCTATCACGCTGCGATGCCCTGTTGTTTTCCAAAAACGTTTAAATGTAATGTCTCCCGGTTTAAGGTTGAATCTTACGAATATGTGCTCTTATTAACCCTAAACAAATTCAAGTCACAGACAAACCATCGTGCACCTGACAAGCTCATCTTCGCAAGCTAAAACACGAGTGCAAGATATTCTGCTAGCACTTTAGAAAACTATAATTCTGAAATGATAATGGTAGGCCTTAATACCCTCGCAAAAGCATCCGCGCGTGGCACTTGCATATTTCTTGGCACGCCGCGTCATCTGGCGGCACTTGATTCAATCCACGCAAGGGCGCAGCGTTGCCAGAGCGGCGCGACTATCCAGTCAATAATGGAGAATCTCTAGATTCTTGCTGGAGCGAGAAATGCATGTGCGATGGAACCTAAGGGTCCAGCGCCGAAACTAAAGCCTCAGTTTGGCTTTGTCTGGTTATTGTATACGCAGAAAATAAAAACAGGGATACTTTTCTTCCCAGTGTAAAACTGTGCTGAAAAAAAAAAGAAAAAGAAAGCGCCGATTTAGGAAATTTTTGTACTCTGCGGGCAGTGTCTTCTCTTGTGATCATTCACAACGTCATTTACTGTGCATAGGCCCAAAAGATGCTAGCGCAAATTTTACTCTACAAAGGTTTTATACAGAGTCCGGTGCACAACCATAGTTTCGCACTTTTTCTCAAGTATGCATTTCACTCACTAAATTTCATAAAGCGAAATAAAGAACTTCTTAGAAACAACTACTTCGGAGAAAGAGACTTATCTAAAAGACGACAGATGTCTTAAATAAATGAGAGAAAGGGAAAAAGTAAGCTTAGTCATTTTTGAATTATTTTTTTCTTCTAACATAATGCCTAAAGCATTCATCGTCATGTCGAGCCTAGAGTGCCTTTATGAAGATGAAACAAAATCAAGTTAATGTTAACTGACCTAGATAAAATTGTAATTATGTCGTTCACGCCGCTTTTCATCCAATTTCTGGCTCGACAACGGACAACTCCGCTGCGTCTCGCACAAAAACACGTAAAAACAAAAGGCACCGATTCGCAGACGACATATTTCGTGACGTCAGTGTCGGCGCCGCCATGACGCCGCGTCCCGCCCCAGTGGGATTTCCAGGGAGCAGACGACAAGCGCGCGGTACGAGAGGGCGGACGCCGGCCAATGGGGCGCCACGCCGGAGTCACGTGGTGCGCGGCGGACCAATCGGGTCGCCTGGTAGCAGACGGCGCCGGGGTAACGGCGTTTCGGTTGACCCTGGACGGGGTGCAGACGTTCGCGCTCGGGACAGACTCTTTTTCGGGAGCGGCGATTCTGGGCCAAAGCAGTTTTGGTTCTTTGAGGGATGGGGGAGCAATGGCGGAGCATAAGTTTGCCTTCGTGGCGTTTGCGGTGTTCGCTGCGTTGACGCTGAGCAGCGCCGGTGAGTTGGCAGTTTCTTTTTTATTTCATTTCATTTTTGGTCGTCTGCTAGCGGTGCATGCTTAGAAAACGCATTTTCTTCTCTTTTTGTTCTCTTGTTTTGAAGGTTTAGCTGATGTATTTTTTGTAGTATTCCCGTCATACTGTAAATTTGAAGGGGGAAAAAAACTCGCGATTTCGGAGTTTTTATATTATCGACAAAGTAGAATACATCGAGAAATAAACAAATTAGAACTATACGGCTGATATTTATGGGTTCCTGTCTCTACAGATCGCATCGCAAAATACGTCGTAGGGAGGATTAAAAAGAAAAACCAACAGCCGAAGTGAGCGCGTTAACGTATCGTACAGCTGCGTTTCGCGCCAACGGGGTCGTGAAGTATTTTTTTTATAGTATCGCGCGCACTTTCTAACTGCGCGGCTGCTGAAATAAATACTCGGCAGTTAAGAGTCGTAATCTTCGAGATAACAAACAAGCGCGACGTATACGCAGGGCTCACGGCAGCTTGCTACGACGGAGACGGTAGAGGCGATTGCAGGAATGGCAGCGTGGCAGCAG
Source organism: Ixodes ricinus (assembly GCA_037355805.1). NCBI lineage: Eukaryota > Metazoa > Arthropoda > Arachnida > Ixodida > Ixodidae > Ixodes > Ixodes ricinus. Next base: position 3,196 of record JAZHYW010014877.1, on the reverse strand, counting down.
ACGACGTCCCCGCGGTAAAGTATAACGGGCTTTTTTTTAAAGTCGACCTCGTTCATCCGGGACTCGGCTATCCGGAAACAAAACCAAAATGCACTCCTACAAATCATTTCGAGTTCATTTATTTGTAAGAAAAATATAAAGAAGGGGAAGAAAAAAAGTGTTGGGTATATAGAAGTCGACTACTCTTTGTTCGTTTATTCTTCCGCGCTTGTGTGTTCTTCCTTTTGTCCCAACTCTGATTTCTTATTTATGCAGAAATGCTCTCTCCTAAAATTGGAGGAAGAAAAAAGAAAAGGAAAACGCGTGTCGTTCTCGCCAAATCGATACGGCCTGAATATGTTCTGAGTTGCAAACTAGTCGTTTGTTCGCAGACTGTTCGCGAAGGCGATGTCGGGCCGAAATTGATCGCATGTGGGAAGGGCCCCCGCAGAAACAGCCAAGGCGCAACTTCAGCTCCGAATCGTTCTTAAGAAAGGTGCACGTGCCGTTGACGCGCCCCTTCGCAGAGCTTCCACAAGAAACGTGGGGGAGCGGCGAGCATCTCATTACCGCGGCGCAGCCAATCAGGTTCTGGCATTAGCAGATAAGGAACCAAACAACCAATCAGGGAGCAAGAAATGCAAACGCTATAAGCCACGCCTTTTTTTTTTTTCAGGCTGTGAGTGACAGCTGCGAGTACAGAAAGGGCAAAACTGGGAAACAAACTTGCGTTTAAAAAAAATTAGGGGGGGGGGATTAATACCAACGTTACAAGGAAACGCTGACGGTGTCCGTCTGCGGACAAAGCAGTGGAAAGAGAAGCGCGCCGCGTAGAGAGGAGGAGGGTAGCGAAGGACAAAGGCATGAGGCAGGTGACGTCACAAGGCGGAAGCCAATGAGCGCGCGCGGATGCTGGGGCGAGTCGGAACTTGCAGGTTTGCGGAGCGGGTATGCCTCGGTTCTTGCTAGAAAATGGAGTGGGAACCAAGTACTAGCGCTGGTCCAAGTAGGCGGGAAAAAAATTAAAGGAAGATCCATTTGGTGCATCCTTAGAGAATGCGTTAGCGTGACTTTTCGGAAACGCCAGCACTGGCTCCGTGACGAAGCCAAAAGAGACAGCAAAAAATAGGAGGAAGCAAGAGAGAAAGCCAAAACAAAAAAGTGAAGGGGGTCAGCGTTAGCGTTTCTCAAAGGAGGACGCGTGTGGCGTTTCTCCAGGGTCATTTATTTACTTATTTTTTCTAACCACTGTACTTTTGTTCTAGGTGGCGAACGCGTGGAATGAAACGCGCGAAACTCGCGATTTGGTCTCCGGCGAAGTCGGCGGAGAACGCGGAGAGATGTCAAAACTGGACGGCAAAGGCAGCGCGCAAGGTACGTCCATCAAATCCGCGTTGATGGGTTGGTGACCGAATTGAAAGTCACGGTCGATTGTGTGCTGTTCTCAGCCACGTAGTACGTTACGTACGATATCTATAGAACTAGTCTTCGACTGGCGCTGCTTTCTCCGTCTTTGTTTTGTTCCGTCCCTTTACGGCTTGCGACGTCGAAACCGTGTCACTCCTGTGGAGGGCCTCGATGTCCGCTTGGGACCGCCGCCATCCTGGCGGTGACGCGGGAGCTGAGGAGAATGCACAATGATGCCTCTTCAGACGTTAGCACGACCTAAAGCAATGCATTAAAAAAAATGAAAAAAGAAGAGAAGGTGCAGCCTTACACTTTTTGTTCAACGTAATCGGGCTCTAAAACTTCAGTTCGACACACAGCGCACTCACGTCGAACTGACGGCCCCACCTTTTACGAGGGGCTTGACAACGGTGCAATATAACTTAATAAATAACTAAAGTTTGTATCAAATACTAAAAAAAAGTTTTCAATAAAGCTAGAAAAAAATATATATATATATCTAAGTAATACACGTATTTTTTTTAAGTTTAACTCGCTATCAAGCCGCTCATTTGTAGTCTATGGTGTCGAATAGGTTTGGTGCACCACATCGCACTATCAAGCCGCTAGTGTTAAGGTTTTCCCACGTCCCCCCCCCCCCCCCGCAAAGGAATGAAGACACCGAACTTTGGACACCTACCGCCATCTATGAGCGACGGTCGCAAGCCACGTATCTGGTTCCCGCCGTCACTCATAGATGGCGGCAGCCTTTCCACCCTGGCTTGCCAACTTGCGGCCGGCCATTACTTTCCACTGTACAGCTTCGCTGGTCTTCCTTCTTCACCGGAGTGGAATTTTTTTCTTTTTTTTTTCCTGATGGATTATTTAGAAGACAAGGTCCGCACTTTACGTCATCGCTGGTGGATTCCTGACCCACCACAAGCGGCAAACACGCTGACCCTCGACTACAGTACGCCGCAAAGTGGATGACTTTGTCCGTCTTGGTGTCGCCGCGTGCAACCATCGCGCTTGTTGTAAGACGCTGCGAGATGTGCGCGCGGTGACGCGGACGTGAGCTAGGCGGCGCTGTGTGCATCCATAATGACATAAACACTGGCTAGGTGGCGCAAGCAACCGCCCAATTCAGCCTCATTCATCCATGACGCCAAAGGAGCAAATGCGCAGGCCTTTTCTCCTACGTGGTATTCTCTGCAGTCGGGCGATTTCCGGAAATCTTCAATGAGAAAATGGGGTTCGTTCTCGATAACAGACACCATTCATCTTCGAGTATCTGCGGGGCTGCGTTGGCCGCCATTTTCTCATTGAAAATAGTCTAAAACTCTTGGCCTTGCTGGGTTCTCACCTCCGGTAATATATTTGGGCGGACTCTGAGCGTAGTTTACATTTTCGGTGAGGAAAACACGGCTCTTTCTTCTCTAAACACCTTGTACGTTGCGCCGGTGCGATCCTCGAAAACGAGGCGGTGGGAATGCTGGCTCACTCGCAGCACAACTCTGCTGGAAAATGGCCATTCCGCTTGTTTTTTAATGTCAACAGACGGAGTTACGAGTAAACGAGTTGTGTGAGGCGCAGCAAGGGTGTGATCGGAGAACAAAGTGTTGTGCTGTGTCGTATTTTGATAGCTGTCTCGTTCTTTCTTTGTTCCTTTTAGGGACGAGACTGAACGACAGGGACACGGTGTACAAGATGCTCTACGAGACCTTCAGCTTTCCGGAATCTGTGAGTATGACTGCGCTTGCGGACACTTATTTTATAAGCAACATGCAGAGAGGAAACTCTCTAAATTCCTTCGTTCCATTCGGAGAAAGGG